>CM033110.1:13647995-13713734 GCA_019321725.1 Paulownia fortunei
CAGCAGCAGCCATGTTTGTGATGAGCTAAGAAATCAAGAATGAGAGAGAGAGAGAGAGAGAGAGAGAGAGAGAGATGATGTAAGTGATGATAATAAATAAAGTGAGAAAAAAATTGGTGAAGAGGAAAGAATGAAGATTATGGATTGGGTGGAGGAGATTAGAAGGCCAATGCAGTGGCAGTGTGAGGATAAGAGAATGTATAAAATGTATGACTCTCAAATTTCATCCTCAGGGCCTTTTCCAAATATATTTCTTTCCAAATATATTTCTAGTGAGGTTGCGACCAGAATCATCAGCATTTGATATTTTGATCCACCATCAGAGACCAAACAAAAGATCCTTGTCTGAACAGTGAATATCACCACTTAGGAGTACTTTAAATTAGATGAGTTTTTATAAATTTCGCAAAATCTCCTGGATTTTCTTTTTAAGGGTAATTTACTGGATTTTCTTTCCTTGTGAATGGCCTAAATACAAAATACCTTAGTTATTTTTTAAAATTGCAAGTACAGCATATGACTAATAGAAGTTTGATCAAACTCACATAACTTGTGAAAGTCAAACTACCTCAAAGAAAAAATAAAAAAAAAAAGGCTGAAATTTTAAAAATATGAAAAGATAATTTTGCCCCCAAGTCAAAGTAAATATCAATTGTCCATTACATCAAACATGATTGGACGATCTATAAATGTTTATTTTAAAAATTTAAGAAAAAAATAAAAAATGTGTGAGTATATAGGCATTTGTGTGTATATATGTACATATATAGATATATACATATGATATATACACGTGTATATATGTGTGTACATATATACACGCATATCGGGGAGGGGGGAGGAAATGGGGTTAGATCGGGAACATGGGGCGACTTGGGCCGACGGGGGAGAGGGAGGGGGAATGGGATTGGCCAAGGAAAAGGGGGATTTGCGCCAATAGGGAGAGGCGAGGGGACTGGTGGTGGGAGTTGAGGAAGAAGATGAATAGTGCAATTTTTTTCTATTGTTTAATGTTTTAATTTTTTTATATGTTTTGTATGGTTTTCCTTTTTTTAAAAAAGTTATATATACTATCTAAATTATTTTTCCAGTTTATTATTAAAATTAGGATTTGCAATCCACCTTTTTTTAATTTCTATTTTATTTTTTATTTTACCAATAATAACTAATAATTTTGATATATATTGTGCGAGTTATTTTTATATGTTGAGGTGGATCTAATTCGTGTCTTTTGCTTGCGGCTACAAGTTGTGGGTTCTTTGTTTGTAAAATCAATAAATTGTTAGAAGGGCATTGGGATTGTTCTAAATATATTTATCCGATGCTTAAGTCAGTAAATTTGTAAGAGAATAAGTACCGACTAAAAGTAGAAAATTAAAGTGTGTGCTTTGTAAATATTTAGGAAGGGGCTATTTATGCCTATTTTATTTTGGGCTATAGGCATCATGGGTCGTAGATATAAATTGCGCCTGTGAGTTTGTTTAGGCCGAAATTAAATATTTAATAAATCAAAATAAATAAAATTAAATAAAATTTTCATACCTATCATATAACTTCTAACTCTCATGCTGCTGAACGAAGGGGTAGCAGGTTGAGAGTTTAGAGTTTCCTAGAAATAGGAGTATATCTTTTGTATATATAGGAGGAAGATGAGTTCTTTACCTCACTTTGATACAGGATCTCCTTGAACTTAATATTTTGAGCCATGAATTCTAGAGGTACGTATTCTCTTTCAAACTCATAATTTTCAACTTTTTTCTTCCTTCTCTTCTTTGTTAAAGAGTCATGTTCGAGAGAATATGTCCAAATCCGCATCTGTGTAGGAGTAATATAGATAGGAGCACGTTAGGTAGAGAGATCGTGGAATCAATTGTGACAGAGGTGAAGGTACGTTGCGCAGTTGAAGCAGGGGCACCTAGACTGCTGCTAGCCTAGGCAGGGGCACATTGACCACCCCTTACCTTGGCTCAGCTGCCTCGGGTGGGGTTTTCCCCATTGGCTACCTTGGGTGGGGTTTTTCCTTTGCTGTTGGGGCTTGACAACTATTTTTCATTGCCGAGGTGTTGCCTCAGTAGCCTTCTTTTTGGGTTGAGGCATTAGTACCTCGACCGACTTGTCTTGCCATTGCCTCGATCAACTTCTTCTTGCCCGATTAAAGTTTTTCTGCTTTGGTCAGCTGCTTTCTTAGGTGAGGCCTCTAAGCCTCATCTAGGGTCCTTTTCAGGGTCCGATGGCATGGGTTTGATGGGTCGTGTCATCTTTACTGCAGTTTAACATGCTCTTTTTTGTTTTTTCACTCTTTTTGTGAAAGACTTAGGTAAAAATCAATTTATGCAAAGTATCTTGAAAGAGTATCTCCTGAGTTGAGGGATGCACTTTTGGGGTTGCCTTAGTGCCCATCTAATTCATTAGAGTATGAGGAGTTCGAGACTCAAAAGGATAAAGTAGGTCCATCTAGGATCGTGATAGTGATAGGGATCCCGACGATGGTGATCAAGATGAGTTTAGTCTTGATAATACATCTAAATTGGGAAGAGAATCCCCTTAATTACGGTTCAACGGCTGGGTACTGTAAGGTGATGAGGCATAATTCTTTAGATAATGTTATGTCTAGAGACAATCTGATCTTACTTTGGAAGATAAGTTATTTTATGTTAGAGATAATGGCTAGGGATTTCCCCACGAGTGGAGTAGTCCTTCTTCTATCTCTTCCATCCCCCACAACTTGCGTAACGAGTTTAGAAAGCGCTGCATAACTACTGGATTGCTTGATCAGCTTTTTGACATTAGATGTTTGTTTTTTGGGGGTATCTGACTTTTTTCATATTACTTTGCATATGTTGATTATTTTGTATTTGTCTCTGATTCATTGTTTTATTTTCTCTATGTAGGGAGTTAAATGTTGTAGCTATTAGATCTCATAAGAAAAGACTCGTGAGGCTGGAGGTAGTTTGAGCAGACCTCCGTCTAGGAGGAGTAAGGAGGAGCGGTGCACCTCACATAGGTATTGTGGGGGCAAACTTAGGTCTTCATCTCAGCCAGCTGAACGATTCAGCAGCAGCCATGTTATGAGGGCCACTCTTGCTCTTGCTACAGGTAAGAGGCTGAAAAGAAAGGCAGATGACTCTATTCCTAGGGAGAGTTCTAGATCCAGCCTATTTTTTCCTAACATCAATCACTAAAAAGGGATTAAGTCATTGTTCGACACCTCTCAGATATCTCTGGGTTGGAGTAGGACCAGAAGCATCATCGAGGATGATCTCAGCAAGATCAGTCAGATGCTTTCCTCAATCTTGGATGCTTTATTGGCCAGAGACTTAGCTAGCGTAGGCAATTTACTTGGCTTTTCATATTTACTTAGTGTATGCTTCTTTTTTTATTTATAGTTTTCATCTTTATATCTTCCCATTTTGGCTAGGTTCTTACTATCTCCATGGCTACAGTAAAGAAGAGCGGTGAGAAGGTTGCTCGCTATGAAAGGAAGATGACCAAAACATACAAGAGTTTTGAGGAGCTGAAGGCCAAGTATGATTATGAGGTGAAGATTGGGGAAAGGTTTTTGCAGTGTCAGGATAGGTTGAGCTTGGTTGACAATAGGGAGGCCGTTGTTGTTAAGGCTTTTGATGAGGCAGTATTTAAGTAGGCTACCACGATATATGATTCGACTATATACGATTGTCGATGTGCAATAAGGGAGTCTAGTTGCATCCTTGAGGAGGATGTGATGCTGCTTGATCTAGAGGTGTCAAATGATGAGGGAGTTGAGATTGCAGTTCTACAGGATATCCAGAGATGTAGTTCGCAGCTGAAGAGCCTTAGAGTGAGCAGGTAGGAGATAGATCCCCCCAGAATGATGCTGCTTAAGATCTCTATCTTTCCCTTCTTCCTTGTATGTTTAGGGGTTTTGCTCAATATTCCCTAGACATGTGTATATTTGCTAGACTATGGCATGCATATTTGATACAACTATTGCTACTTTCTGATTAATGATATGAGTGATTAGGACTTTGCTCAGGGCACTCTACCACATTTGTGAAAAGAACATGGCCATAACATTTGGGGCTCAAGACCTCAACCTTATAGTTGGACACCAAGCTGATGCCATCGTTATCTCTGTGATGTTAACAAATTTTCTTGTGAAGAGGGTCCTGGTGGATAGCAGAAGTGCAATATGTATCATTTTTCATACCTTCTAGAAGCTTCGAGTGGACTCGTTCCAAGTGGTTCTAGTGAACGCTCCTCATGTTAGCTTCATTGGGAAAGTAGTGCATACGATGCGTGAAGTGACACTACCATTAACACTAGGGATACATGGGTCTTATAGAGTTACCAAGCTAGTGAGGCTCCTAGTTTTGAAGAACCCTTCAGCCTACAACATGATCTTAGGATAACCCAGCATGAGTCGGTTCCAAGCAATCACTTCCACTATCTATAATAAAATAAGTTCCTAACAGCTGCTGAAGTCGGAGAAGTAGAAGGTGACACACATGTTACTAGGGAATGTTGTCTTACCGCACTGAAGAAAACGAGGGGTTAGGGGAGAGCAGCGATAGGCCTTGAAAACAACTGCACCCCTCTCACAACTCAATTTTTATGAAATTTAGTCTAAGATTTTTACTGTTTTCCCAGTCTATATGTTGCTTGAACACAATTTCTTTTCAATATTTGTGATTATTTGTTTTGGGATTCTCTACTTGAGGGAGGTTTATATCTTACATCAATTTTGGGATTACTTAACTAAGTCTATTGCTGCTTATATTTAAGTTTTTATGTTATGTTTACTGCTTGCGCATATTGAATGCCTAAATTATGTATGCAAGAAGCTTGGTGCCCCCAAGGCTCTTAGAAATTGGTAACCCAACAAGTAGGTAACAATAACACAAACCTATAAGTAGTGACTGCACACATATCTCAGGCACCTAACAGTCCCATAAGCGATGGCTTCATGCACATCCCGAGTGGATAACAGTCCTATAAGCGATGGTTATGTCATCCCATGCACACAGTCCCGTAACTAATGGTTCAGCACCATCCTAGGCATATAATCTTGTAAACATTGGCTTAATGACATCCTGGCACAACACTAAACCTTGCCTGTAGAGATGCAACACTATCTCAAGCTAACCTCACGCCTTTGGAGGCAATTTAGTCTCATAAAAAGTTATAACATACACGATGGAACAACATAAAATACAAAGGGTAGTTTTTTGTAATCTCTGAGTGCACTCTTTGTGTCTTTTCCATTAGGCCTCCAGATATGACATTTATAATGCTGGTAATTGAAGGATTGTCATGTCTTTTATCTTACCTCTGATTCCTACTCGACTACCCATGCTGCATCTCTCTAATAGGAGGTCGGTCTTAAAGTAAATGATCAATTTAAGGACGTTGGTTAACAAACTCCTTCAAATATTCTCTATGAATTAACCTTTCAATTTCTCTCTTAGGCTAGAAATATTTTTCTATTGTGTGGCCTTTGTTACGGTGAAATCAATAGTACTTGTTTGAGTGTTGTTGTTGAGGGTTTTTCTTTAGCTTCTTGGGAGGTTTGATTATGCCTTAAGCAGTCAGTAGCACTTCAGTGAGTGGAGTGTTTAGGGGAGTGTACCGATGATAATCAAACTGATGGCGCTCTGCTTTCTTTAAGTTAGATTTTTCCTCATCCTTGTGCTTTCTCTTGAAGCCCACTTCAGGGTATGTTGCCTCCTCTATACATATGTGCTTCTTTGCATGGGACAAAAGTTTCTCTAATGATATAGGTTGCTTCCCAGCGATTGACTCCTTAAGTTTTCCTTGGCGAAAGTTCTGCTACAAAATGCTTGCCAAGAGCTCATGGCAAACATTTGGCACCTTGTTTACTACCTCTATGAAACGTTGTATGTATTTTCGCAAAGTTTTACCCTTCATCTACTTTATTGTAAAGATTTGAGCTATGGTTTTTGGGTATTTTAGTTTATAGAGAATTGATGTAGGAAATTTTTAGTAAGATGCTTCATCCCAGTAATAGATCATGCTGGCAGCTGATTAAACTACATCAATGCTCTCTTAACAAGTGTTGTGTGGAAGACCTTGCAGTATGCAACAACACACATATCATATAAGTCTGTCTTAGTGTAAAACTTGTCCAAGTGCTCTTGTGAGTCTCTTGTCCAAGTGCTCTTGCGATTCTCTTGTCCATTGTATTCTAGAAGATTTAAAAGTCTTTATTCCCGTTAGCAGGGATTCAACTAGGATATTTTCAATAAAAGGACTCCTTGTATGCTGCACCATTGCTGATAAATAAGCATTGCTCTTAGAGAAGGTAGAATGATGGGCAGTACGAGACTCCTCCATCGTGACAGGTCTGAGCGTCGGCTACTTTCTCTAGGGAACCTTCCCACTGGTCACGTCTTCTAGAATCTCCTACCTTTTTCTCTTTACTCCTTCTTCATATAACTTTTCTATCTCTGGTGGGCACGAGCCTTCGCTTTGTTGTGGGGGTTGCAGACAAGAATCAACTGGTGTTCAGCAAGGTATTGAATTATTGCATTAGCTATCGCTCTCTTAGTTGTGTCCTCTAGCAGAGCATGCGGTGCTCTTTACATGAAACAAATCTCTATGTCCGGGTGTAGTTCTCCTGTTAGGATTGTTGCTCTAGTCCTGCCAGTACTTCCTAACATTGTTGGGAGGAGGCCTTCAGAATTTAGTCTATCATCATTAGCTCCATGCTCAAAATGAGCTTTTTGCGTGTCGGTCTCTCTTATTCTTGCACATGTTTGATTTTTTAGTGCAACGACAGGGTTTCTCACAAATGGCACCAAAATGATACGAGTTATCTTTGTATGCTGAGGTGGATCTAACTCGTGTCTCATCCATGTGGCTACAAGTTGTGGTTTCCCTACCTGTAGCATGAACAAATTGTTATGAGGGCCATGAGATTATCTTAGGAAGACTCCTTCTATGCTTAAGTCAGTAAATATCTAAGAAAATAAATACTAATTCAAATCAGAAAATTAAATTGTGTACCTTGTAAATGTATAAGAAAAAGGCTATTTATACCTGTCTTATTTTGGACATGGGTCTTATGGGCATGGATGTAAATTGGGCCTATGAATATGTTTAGGCTGAAATTAAATGTTTAATGGACTAAAATAAATAAAACTAAATAAAATTTTCATACCAATCAATATATATATCTATTTTCAAAATTTATCTATTTAAATTTTAAATTTAAATGTATATTCTAGTTTTTAAATATAAAATTTAATTAGTATTTAAATTTTTATTTTACAATATATAATATGAGCAACCTTTAAGCCTTAATGTTTGCTTAAATTATAAAAAATTTAAACGTTTTTGAAAAAAAATCATGAAAAAATTAAACAGAGTTTTGAACAATAAAATAAGTATATTTTGATAAAACAATTATGAAAAAAAAAGAATTAAAATATTACTCAAATTGTGATGTTTAATGAATATAAAAACTATAACAATTATATCACCATAAAACTAAAATATTACAATTAGCCCCAAGGGCACTTTTTTCTCAACACATATTATGAACAGTAATACAATGGCAAAATTGAATCTCCACATGAATTTTTGTTGGTGTCAGCAATTTTTATTAGGTCAAGATTGATGTAAGATAGATGCAAATCACAGGGGTGACTTTTATAATTTTGAAAGTTGGATTTTTTTTTTTGTAATTAGGTCAAATCTGAGAAGTAGTTTTTTTCATTCGCCCTTATTTAAATGGCACACCACCATGATAGTTTAAGAATTAGAAATTACTCTAATCTAACCAATTTAGATAGTTTAAGAGAAACAATTAACTTTTGAGGAAAACTAAACAAAATATCTTAAAATCTCTAGAATGATAGAATCTATTGATTCTCTCTCAATTAGTTGAATCGTTTGGTGTGATGATTTACTTCACATGAGTAAGGTCTCTGGTCCAAGTCCAGGATTACCCAACTACGCCAAGGAAAAAAATGGAAGAAACATCTGACTATTTGGCTCGAGGGTATATTGTTCAGTTGGTAGAGCTCTGCTCCTGCAATTGGGTTGTTACGATTATGAGTTAGATGTTTAATTATCCAAAAAGACTTTAACTTAGTAAATAAAAAAGTAATAAATGCAAAAAAAAATCCCATGTGTTTTTGGTCAAGTTGCTAAAAATCCTTATGTTAAAAAAATAATAATCAAACAACCTTATATTCATGAAAATTTTATAGACTTGCCCCCGAGCTCAACTAAGATTAACGGTGTTAGTTTTTTAGGCGAACTGCCTATTATGCCCTTGAAAACTCAATCGTTGGACCTAAGATAACTTATATCAATTGTTAGACTTACTAACTAATCATATTCTATTATTTTAGTTTATTATTCCTATTTTTTTTATTTTCTTTTAATATATATTTGGTCATGTATATACATATTATACATAATATACATATATATATAGAAGAAAAAGAAGAAGAAAAATGAGAAGGGGAATGAAAAAAAGAAGAAAGAGAAGAAGAAGAATGAGAAAAAGACAAAGAAAAAGGAGGGGAAGAAGAAGAAGAAGAATGAGGAGAAGGACAAGGAGAAGAAGGAGAAGAAAAAGATGAAGGAGAAAGAAAAATAAAAAAAAGAGGGAGAAAAGGAAAAAGAAGAAGATGAATAAGAAGAAGGAGAAGAAGAAGAGGAAAAAGAAGCACAATAAGGAGAAAAAAAGTAGCAGAAGAAGAAGCAACAAAAAAAGAAGAAGAAGAAGAAGTATAGGAGCGGGAAGAGGAGGGTGAGAGGCGGTGACAATGGGGCTTGGTGGGGAGGGTTGGGCTCGATAGGGGGGTGGATGTAGTTTAGTTCAAGGGGGGAAAAGAAAAGAAGAAAAAGTATAGGAGGAGAAGGAAGAGGATGGTGAGAAGCGGCGACAGTAAGGCTTTGTGGGGAGGGTTGGGCTTGACAGGGGGGTGGATGTGGGTTGGTTCAAACGGGGCAAGAAGAAGAATGAGAATGAGGAGAAAGAGGAGAAAGAGGAGGAAGAGGAGGGCTATGGTGACTGGGCTTGGTGGAGAGGCTAGGGTTTGATAGGTGGATGGGTGTGGCGAGAATAAGAAGAGGGGAATCAGGAAAAAGAGGTTTGGGTGGCTTCGGGCAAAGAGGATGAAGGGAAAAAGAAAAATAAGTAATTAATTAAAATAATAAATATTTTTAAATTAAGTTGATTAAATTTATAATTTAATTTTAATTAAAATTAAATTATAAATAAAAAATCAATTTTAGTTAAATTTTAGAAAGTAAAATTATTTCTTTGTAATTTTCCAGCAATTTTTATTTTAAATTTTCTATAATTTTCTCAGTAATTAGTTCAGTAATTTTTTAAAATAGTTATGTATTTTTTAGAAATTTATGAAATTGTTATGTATTTTTTTTTTGGATTTTTGAAATTTATTGTAATGTTAATGGAATTTTAATGAGATTTTGGTAATTTTAATTGAATTTTATAGCTTTTGTAGATTTTTTTTAATTTCTTAGTGAATAAAATATTTCTAATGGAATTTTTAATTAATGGAATTTTTAATAAAAGTAAAAAATATTAATTTTGAATTAGATATAAAAATAAACAATTATATTACTTTTTATTTTCACAACTTAAGGAATTAGGACTAAATATTGTTACCAAAATCAGGTTATAAATGGGTCAAAAACTTTTTTAGTAAAAAAATAATACAAAAAGAATCATATTATATATATTATATTTGCAATGGTATAATAATCATTTTTAGGGTTATATTAAGTAAAATGAAGGGTTTAGAAAATTACCTTGTCATTCCAAACGCGTGCACAACACATTCGTTAACTTTAATAGAATATGGTCTTTGTTTTTTGCAAAATTTTCATTATCACGGGGTTTTTATTTTGACTATTTTTTTAATATAGGGAGTTTTTAGCAACTTCTCTAAAACACGTATTTTTTTTATTTTTTTTTTTTTTTTTTTTGCATTTATTCCAATAAAAATACTCAAATAATCATCCAAAAATAAATAAAATATAGGAAAATGGCAGAAAGAATGAATGAAATAATTGAATTTCCACTTGAAAAATACTTTCAACACTTTTATTGTTTGTTATTTTGCTAAGCTTAAAAAGAGCTTCTCATGCATATATGATGTGCCGCATAACTCCCAATTCTAAAAGTCGCCCAACTTGTGTTGCATCATCAATGCAAAATCACCTATTTCTATCTCAAATGAGTATGTTCAAGTTGCGAGGTATAAATTCAGTTTGATTCAATTTGGGTAGTTCTAATACATGTAGCATACAGATTTCATATGTATAATCATATGACAAAGTTTTGACATTTTTTAAACACTTATCTATAAGGTCTATCTAGTTAAACTTGTAATTATTTGGAGATTTAATAAAAAATCATACGAATGTCTATTGCTCATTGGGAAGTGCAAAAGTACCGAAATATAATTCTTAAAACTAATAAAGTGTTTTACCGCTGGTGAAATAGTATGAGGACAAATAAATTCACGTGAAGTGAAAAAGGCTAATTTCACTTTTGTGTGTTTAGATTTGGCTAACAACACCCAACCTAAATTTTATATTTATTAAGATAGAAAAGAGCAAACTTACCTTTATAAATTTCTACTTTATTTATTTATTTATTTATTTATTCATTTGTTCTTTTACAGTCATTTAGAGTAATATCATTAAATACATTTATTTAGAGTATATAATTGTTAATGATATGTAAAAGATATGCTTTTATTACCTTTTGTCCTTACTAATTAAATAATATTGTATATCTTTTTATTCTTCTTTGAACTAATATTGTATTTCTTCTTATTCTTCTTTAATTAGAAGAAAGAGGATCAGCGGCATGCACACATACCCTCAAAGATTGATTACATTGTGTCGTAGGCTCATTATAACTGCCTAATTTGATGGTGTTTGATGACATCTAAATTTGAAGAATTTGTATTGTATTATTATTTGCATTATTTCTGTTGTATTATTTTCATTATCTCGTTTGTATTATTTAGACAAATTGTATTAATATATGTTGGAAGGAACCATATTTGATATTGGCTAGATTCGTGGTTGGACTATTGTGCAGATTTGTATACAAACTAGTAGCGACGCATGTGGTAATAAATCTTCAAGAAAGTAGTACCGGTTACTGAAAAATGCAGTATTTTCAGCAAGGATGCGGTATTAAGCATGCAACATTCAGTTCATAGTCATTAAAAAATGCAGTACATCTTGAGTAAAGATGTAGGAAAGCTGTTGTACTACTCATTTGACTATAATAGCATGAATTCCTAGATTTAGGATGAATATAAGAATGTATCATAGTTCGTGTTAGAATATAAGAATGTATCATAGCTTGTATAAGAATATATAAGAATGTAATTGCTTTACACTAATGTCAATGAGAATATGACTCATTGGGTGTAACTAACGGATAATATTTACACACATTTGTCTCTCCATTCAAGTAAAACTACATAATTTACCGTTACATTGTGTTAAACTCCTCATACACAACATATTGAGGCAAATTAAACCTTCAAACACATGTAGTATTGACTGCATATAATCGTAGTACTAATTGTCAGAACATGTGCTACAATTTTTTTTATAATTCAATACTTTTATGCTGGAACTTTGGTACTAAAAATATTCATGAGTGATATTTTTTTCTAATTGGTGAAATAGATTAAAATTTAGTTGTTTCTTATCCGACCACGATTATATGAATTCCTAGTCCTAAAATGAATATAATCATGCACCATAGCGTGTGGTAGAACTTTAAACTGAATGAGAGTTACCATATTTAATATGACTTTACGCTAGTGGCAAGGAGGACATAAGTAGTTTGGTTTCAAACATTTATACACATGAGTCTTTCCACTCAAGTAAAACTATGTAATTTACCATTGTAGATTTTATTATAGTTCTTGCACCCAATATATCGAGGCAAATTTGACCTTAAAAAAACAATGTTTGGACCTACCCTACAAAAAGTTGCACCGACAAGTCACCTGCATGAGTAGTATCAAGTGCATATAGCCATAGTACTAATTATGGCACAGGTTGTTCTAGAATTCAATACTTTTATGTTGGAACTAGGTTACTATAAGTACAAACAAATGATATTTTTTTCTAATTGGTGAAATAATTGAGTTTTGTTGTTTTATATGTATTTGATCACTATAACATGAAATTTTAGTCTTATGATGAGTATAATCACACACTTTAACCTATGGTAGAACATTAAAATAAATGAGAGTTACCACATTTAATATTGTTTTACATTAGTGTTAATGAAAATATGACTTATTGGGGGTAAGTAGTTTTTTTCGAATATTTACATAGATGAGCCTCACCACTCATGTAAATTATATATTTGTCATTTTATATTATGATAATCATGTTGGTCACAACTTATTAAGGCAAATTATGCCTTAAAACACATGAGGTGTTGAGTGCACATACTTTTCTCAAAGTTCTCAAACTTTCCGACTACTATAGATAGTATGTTTTTCTTGTTTGATCTATCCCTTCATAAATCATGGTGATCTTCTCTCCTATTTTCTTACACTTCTTGATTTTACTGAACATAACTTTATTGGTGGTTTTGAACAGAATATCCTTGGCCACGATATCCAAGTTTGCTCTTCGTTTTTTTCCAGTTGCAGTCCACTTAGCCTTGGGCTTGGACACAGTCAAACTCTCCTGTTGTATTTACTTTTGTGTTGTCTATGGGCCCAACATCATTATTGACCACATCTCATCATCTATCGCAACTAAGTTTGCCTACATAGAAATTTTCTACTCATTATATTCTTCTAATGAGATCATAGGGATCTTAGACAATGCAATGTTATTAATGTTCTTCATGTTATACAAGTTCCATTGGCTTGAGAATTAGATTGAGAGATTTGAAAAATGTTTTTTTAGAAATCAACCACTTTGATACCACTTATGGGTCCAAAGTGATACGAAAGGGTCTAGAGTGGAGATTGGGTGAATAAAACCTTTCAAAATTTTCTAAATGTTGAACTTGCACTTAGTTCACCAAATTTTTGAGTCACTTATTACTTGAAAATAGTTGATAACTCAATTGTTGACTTAATAGTTTAAGTCTATAAGAGATTAAAAAATGTGTTATTGGTCGAAAATGCAATTTTAGATTTACAAAAAAATTTAGGCTTCTATTTTCAACAAAGATTAGTGGAGTGAGTGTGACGCAGTCGATTAGAATTTAAAATATAAATATGTAAATCGACATAAGAATTTAATATGGAGTAATATTTCTACTCTATAATTCTCCAAACATTCGCAATAGATCTATGAGAGATTTAAAGACATTTACATAAAAAGTCAAACTCCTAGTTTACAACTTCATCACACAAACTAAGACACTACTTTCTTCTCAATCTGTCTACATAAGACACTAGTGACACTGTTATATTGAGTCGTCCTCTATAAGTCAGACTCTAGTCTACAAAAGACCTAATATAACTCTTTTTTATTCAGCACAATCAATTACACTCAAACAATTGGACAAGTGAGTGAAAGTGAATTTTTGGACTACTAGACTTGAAGACTTTTTTAGATTGTACTTGTGTTGCTTCTGTTTATATATTTCTTGTATTCTTATATGTGTCTTCTTCTCTTTCAGCCCATTTTGTAAGTCTTCAAAAATCTATCCATTATACCTAATCCATTTGTCTATTTGCATATCTATTGTCAGTATGTTAAACTGTGTAGAGTTGCAGCCTGTTGTCTTTTTCGTAATAAAACATTTTTTTGCAGCTATCTATTTTTCTTAAACTTTAGCCATTATAGACCGCACCAATCCTCACTCTGCTAAAGACCTAGCCCAATAAGTCCTCTACTCTAGTCTTAGGCTTTATTGTGTACTTGAAATCATTTATTTGTTAAGCTTTACTCTTTAGCTAGACTCATCTAATCTCTTTGTCAAAGTTGTTTCTCACTGACAGTTTCCATCTTCACTTTGCTAAAGACATTTGCCTTACTACGTTCTCTCTTTGAGTCTTGGACTACACGATCTTATTTTAGAAGCATTCTTCAATGCTCTAATCATTAGTTTTACTCTAACTTCATTGTTTTGTCTTAGTTGTCTAATTTCACAATTCTAAAAATAGCCTTTACAACTAATCATAACAAAATAAAAAAGTTCAAGAGCTTTAGGAGTTTATCCTATTATATCATATTCATCATTATAATTTATAAACTTAATCATATCCTAGGGTTAAGATGGGTGTGGGTGTGTCGTGGTTGGGATTTAAGGTTGTCGGTGGGTTGTGGGTATGGGTAGAGAGTTAGGCTACAATTAGGATAGACTTTGGGAATGGAGGGAAGTTGTTATGTGTGGGTGGTGGGGTAGGATGGTATAAGGGTTTGGAGGTGGCAAAGAGTGGTTGGATGGGTGGTTGGGAGTCTAGGCTGGGGTTGATGTGAGAGTTGGGGTTTAGAGTCGAGTGTATGAGAGAATGACGAATAGAAAGATGGAGAGAGCACTGGAATGGGGGTTGGGTGGGTGGAAGGTGGAGAGAGCACGATGGTTGCAATGGGGAGGAATTGGCTTAGGGTTAGGCGTGTGAGAGGTGGGCTTATTATGGAGAGTTGGGCGGGTAAGAAGTTGGCTTAAATAGAGAGAAAGATGGTGATAGGGATACCTAATGTTTGGTGTTGTGGTAGGGGTTGGGGTAATGGGCATGTACAGTGGTTAGTAGTGATAGGGTGGGAAAGGATATAGATTAAGGGAAAATAAAAATGAAAAATAGGATTAGGGAAAAAGAAATAAATAAATAATGGTTAAAAATCTTATTAATTCAAACAAATTGAAAATAGAAGATATAATTGTTTATATTATGGGCTAGTTTCAATTTTGGATTCTTAACTATGCCACAAAATTAGTTTTATGTCTCTTAGTTCAGGTTATATCCATTTAGGTCCCTAAAGTTTTTAAAATCCATGATGTAGGTCCTTATTGTAAACTTTCTATTAGTTTCTAATGGTAAAGTGCATGTGCAAGTCATGTAATATGCACTGAGAGGGAACTAGAAGACTTCAAGTTAGATTTTTCGACAAGCATATCATAAATCCCTAATTTTCTCTCATCTAACTCTACTTTTAAATATCCCCAAATATTAATCACTTCAAAATTAAGCCAAATTAAAGTGGTTTTCCCTTATTGTAACACACTAAACTTTAGAGTGAGAATGAGCCAAGACTGGATGCGATGTATATTGCAGTACCGTGTGCTCTTCAAACTAATAATATTTTTTGTGCATTTTTTTATATGCTATTGTTTTGGATTAGTTTTTTTTAGTTTTTCCAAAATTATATGCTCTTGATTTTTTTATTGATTTTTGGTTGTTTATAGGTAATGTTATGAAATTATTTTCGGTTGTGTATTTAGGGTTTGCTAATTGATATTGATGTTAAACTGGGTTTAGAGTTTTTTTATTAATTGGGTCTCAATATGGGTTTTTGACATTTTGATAAAAAAAAAACTACTATTGATTGGATTTTTGTTGTTGCTTTGTTAGTTTGTAATTGAGTTTTTGCTAATTAACAATTTTGAATTGAGTGTTCTATTCATATTTTTTATTTGAAGCCTCTAATTGTGTTTATTTTAATTTTTTTTATGTAGATCCACAATGGGAAACTGCATCTTTTACTTTAAAAATACATAATGTGGTGTCATTAAATTGAGCCCATTAGATATTATTTAGAGAGTAGTATAGATTATTTTGATTATGTTGATGGGAAAATGTTTGGAACAATTGAGTTGAACGATTTTATGGAGCAATTTGGTCATGATAAGAAAAAGGTTAGGTGTTGGCATAAATATGTGCAGAGTTTGCACATGGGTAGTAGATGCCTTGAGAATAATGTTGCAGTGTATGGGGTAGTTAATTACATATCTAGTAACAGAGAGGTTGAGATATACTTAGAGCATCTGGATTTTAGTTTGAATTTGCAAAATTAGATGGAGTACTAAATATATTCAAATGTTTAGGATAATGACCCTGAAATTGACTTTTCTTCCTTGATGATAACATTGGCAAACAAATATAGAGGATTAGACTAATATTCCAATTGAACAAAATTCTTCTTCTTCTAATTTTTCAGATTATGATGAGCTTAATGATATTGATTATGCCATGGAGGAAACGATAGATTTGTTGACAGTTTTGTGGATCCTAAAGTTAAATTTGATGGTTTTTTAGGCAAGGAAAATCAAAATGAATATATGAGTCGGGAGATGTATGCTAGGATGGAGGGGTGGCATAAAAAATTGATAACTTTTAAAGTGTTTTAGGGCTTGATAAAGAGTCTGCTACAAAATATCACAAGTATAACCCATAAACTAAAAACAAAAACTTTTATTTGAAATTAGGACTTGTTTTTATTAAAAAAAAAGGCCAAATTTGTCTTTCAAACACATTGTCTTAGAAAGAAAATGATTATTAAGTTTGAAAAGAATGATAAGAGAGGACTGAAAAAGAGTTGTGATTGGTATGTCCTTGTAACACTAATGAAAAATAACAAATCATGGCAAGTGAGGGGCTAGAATTCAGTTCACTACAAGTGTTTTTGGAACTAGAACACTAGCTTTAAGTCTGGTTGGATTGGAAAGACATTCAAGAAAAAGTTTAAATATAATCCCTAATTAGGAACCAATAAGTTTAGGAGTGAGCTTTGCAGCAAATTAAAAGCTAATATCTCAAAACAATAGGCTTACAGGGTAAAATAAAGTAATGAAGTAGCTAAAAGGGTAATTTGAAGGAACAATCTAGCAAAATTAGGGATTATTGTCAAGAACTGTTAGGAGTAAGCCTGGATCAACAATTGTTTAGAAGTTGTCTAAGTCTGAGATTAAAGGGAGCCAACCTACTTTCCTTAGAATATATATATATGATTTCCCGTATGCAAAGAATGTTTAGAAGTTTGTATGAAAGTTATACATATAGATGGTTGTTTTCTGAAAGGTCCTCCAGATGGCTAGTTGTTGACTGCTAGTAGGATTGATTTTAACAACATATTCCCAACTGCTTATGCAGTGGTGGAGAATCAAAACAAGGATTTTAGGTTTGGTTTTTGACAATATTAAAGAATGACATAGGCTTTGAAAATTAGTATGCTAGGACTTCTATGAGTGATAAATAAATGGGATTGATCCAAGTTTTTGAAAGTTTATTCCCTGATGCAGAAAATAAATTATGAGTAAGACATTGTCACATGTGAAAAATAGATGGGAAAATGCACTATGGGTAGCAACTATGGCACCTAGATTTGAAGAATTTGGATGAGAATGCATGCAATTGGTTAAAGGAAAAATTTCTTTTCAATCCTCATCCAAAAATATGACATCTTGCCAAACATGTGCGAGAGCTTTAATTTATTTATTCTTGCTATAAGAGACAAACCAATCATCACCACACTTTGGACAATAAAAAATTTACTGATTACTAGATTGCAAATTACTATGGATAATGCTAGAACATGGGATAGCTTGACATGCCCTAAAATTAATTTTTTTTCTAGCTAAAAACATTAAGAAGACTGGTAAATGCATCCTAATGAAGTCAGATGATTGGGATTTTCAAATCATAAGCATGTATGACCAACACACGTGGATGTGCTTCAGAAGTCTTGTAGTTGTAGGAGGTAAGATTTGACAAGGATTCTTTGTAGATATGTCACCTTAGCAATATATTGTAGAAATGAAGAGCCAAAGTCTTATGTGCATGATTGTTACAAGGTTAGCACATAATTGAGAGCATACAGACATGCCATATTATGAGTGAATGGGCTTGAATTATGGCTTAAGGCCGACTTACCTCCCTTTTTGCCACCAAGGTATTACAAAAAGCCTGACTAAACAAAGAACTTGAGAATGAGAGAGCCGGATGAGCCACCTTTAGCTGCCATTTCAACAAAATTGAGAAGATGCCATAAATCTTCGAAATGTAGCAAATATGGAGACACATGGTGCAATTGAAAACTTGCAACAAAAAAATAGACATTATTCTGATTGACATAGCATTCCACACTAATGAGATACCCACTATATCTTCCTAACCTTTTTGTGTATTTAGTGCTACATAAAGCAATAACCCGATCAACACAGCTCCTTCATGAATAGAAAATCAGTATATATGAGAATATGTCCTAAAAACAATTATGATTAACTCAATATAATTTTTTAGTTATCACAATCTAATTATTCATCTTCATATAGGTTACTCAATCTTCAATGATTAATACTCCAGTCATTGTGACAAAAAGGCATGAATTTTATCATTATGCTAAATCAAAGAGCTACTACTGGAAGACAAGACAGAAGAAATACATCAAAAGAGAAAACTAGTGGGAGTAAGATTGTTCTATTGAATTTATGCCCCTTTTAACTTTTGTTTGTGTGATTAAGTTGTATGTCTTTAACTTATTGGATGATGTGGAATATTGATGGTTTTGTTATATTGTATTGTTAGATGGTGCTTACGTATAAATTTCTTCTCTTAGTAGATGATTGTATTGCATTATAGTTCAATTTACACTAAAGAGATTTTATTGTTCGAATATTATGACGTGAAACGTTAGCATTTTGTTTGTTAGCTTTTTGTGATTCTATTGAATGTTATGTATTTTGTTTAAAACACAAAATACAACTAAAAACTCAAAATAGATTACTTAAATTAGAACTCAAAAAAGAGGTTACTTAAATTCGGTTTACATAAGTTGCAAGTATCTCTTTTTCCCTACTGTAAAGCTCTTGTCTTCCATGGACACATAATCAATCAACATTGCCACTAAATACAGCACAATTGTAACTACAATAGCTACACATCTATTTTTCTTCTTGAATGCTTTAACTTGATTTTCTATAATCCTTTCTTCGCTCTTGAATATCCTTAGCTCAACTTCTTTTTTTTCTTTAATCTTGCATTCATTTATTTCATCTTCTAGGTTGTTCATCTTTGCTGACACCCCATAAATGACTTGTTTAGACTTTTGGCATATTTCAGGATCCAACCATTTAAGCACTCCATAATATTCCCTTTTTTGTCAATTCGGTCAAATCAAAATATACTTACTGCCATATTTTAAAATAAAAACTTAATAAAGTGCAAGAAAATTACCTTATATTCTGGGCATGCCCAATTCCTTCTTCCTGGGTTGTTATTTATCTAAGAAGTATTCAATTGGAGCTCTATTCCACTACCACAGTACATCTTATCTACAAGCACATCATCATTGAATGAAATCATACTTTTGTTAGAAGAGCTTGAACCAGAATGCGTCTTCATTTTATGTTTTTTTGTGGTTTTCCCTCCTAAAATCTTACTACCCATCTTTTTCCCCAAAATGATAAAAACTCTGAAACTAAAGGGAGATTAAAGAGGAGGGTACCTCTTGTTATGAATCTGGCAGGTGTAATATTGAAATGGCTAAAGTATTTTATTTTATAATTTCAGCAATAGTCAAGGCAAGAGTTTAACTCTTTTTCTTTAAGACAAAATTGCCCCACACTTGGTGCTTACGGGATATGGCAATCGTCTCCCAAGATACAACGACTAACTTCTTATGATAGTAGCACTACAAATCACAAGAACTTTCGAACTATAAAAGTATTTTGAAAAACTCTTATTGAACTTGAGAGAAATATAAGAATAGATTGAATGAATGAATGAAAAATGATGAAATCTGGGGGTCTATTTATAGTTTTCGAAGAGTTGTGGTGTCAATTCATGAGTGGGTGCAATTTTTGGTCTGAATGAATCTGAGTCGTACGATTGCATCCCTCTGTGAAGATCCACACTCTTACAGTGAACCTTTTTGTCAAGGATCAATCTCAACTATCTGATCGCAACTCTCTACTAAGGTCCACATCCCTTACAGTGAACCCATTATCAAGTATCAATCTCAACCGTCCGATCACAACCATCTGCGAAGGTTCAAACCCCTTACAGTGAGATCTTGCCAACCATCAATCTCAACTGTCCGATCGCAACCCTCTGCGAAGGTCCACAACCATTACAGTGAGCTCTTGCCATCCAAACGGACATGTCAGCGATTCGGTCCACTTATAGCCTTTGGACGTGCCTTGTCAGCAGCTATGTGTCCGATCATGCCTTTTTCAGCTTCTAACGAGACATTGTCATGCCACGCATATGCTAACCGGATACATTTACCATATCAGCTCACACTAGCCACGTCACTAAGCCATATCGAGCAGCTCACATAGCCATATCGAGCCACATTGGTTCAATTTTTGAATTGAAATAAGTGCAAAGTGCGCCTCTAAAGCGCCCAATGCGACCTTTGCGATGTGTGCGCACGTGCGGGTACGGGCTTGGATGGTGCTATGCACTATCCTCGTTGCTCCTTGAGCTAGCTAAAGCTAGCCAAAAGACCACTAGAGTGCACTATAGGAGAGCACCACTTGATTACTCCTTACTAAAGTGATTTTTTATATATGTAAGACAAAGTTGTTCCAGTCTTCCAATATGGGATTTGTGACTTTTCACATTCCCAATATTCCATAGTCAATTATTTATTTAAGTGGCTTACTTTATCCATTAATTTCTCATTCACTCGAAATTGGTTTTGAGAAATCAAATATACTAAACTTATCTACTCATGGTGTAGATTATGTTTATTAATGCATATGCAGATACTAAAGAGAGTCCATGCGAGAAGCTATTGCATTGGGCGGGTTAGCTTGTGGCTTTGAACCTTCCTTAGTAGAATACTATCGGATTTACTAGGCTACTCAGTGACACAATGTCTTGAACTGTTTAGTTGTTTGTATAAACCAAGACAATAGTATTTTCACAATAACTTTTTTAATACTTTTAGTTCTCACGGTTGTGTCTGTTTTGGCCCTGGACAACATCTTAGATTCATAAGTGTTTCGTTGAAGCGACCCTTCTTTATACTTATATAGGTGACCTCCTATTCAGAGTATCCTACCATACTCTACTTTATAGTATAGGAATCATTAAAAGTATATAACTTAACCTCATTATATGCAGCAGGTAGCGAAGAAAATTGCTCCCAAGTGTTTTGTTTGAATCTTCATAACTTAGTTGTCCCATTGAATCAAGATCTTGAGATCTCCAATCAACAAGGTTGGGTTACCGCTATGAAAATTCTTTACTTCGTAGATTTTAGGCCCATTCCCTTTGATAAGCAGTAAACTTGATCTCTACTTAAACTTTTAGTTAACGGATCCGCTAAGTTTTCTTTCGATTTCACATAATCAATGAAATTTGAAATCAACTGCCTTACGGTATTATGTCTTCAACGTATATGTCGAGACTTACCATTGTACATACTACTTTGTGGCCTTCCAATAGCTGGCTGGCTATCACAATATATCATAATTGCGGGCATTGGCTTATGCCAGTAAGGAATATCCTCTAAAAAAATATGAAGCCATTCTACTTCTTCTCTAGCTTTATCTAAAGCTATAAACTCTGATTCCATCGTAGATCGAGCTATACAAGTTTGTTTAGAGGATTTCCATGACACAGCTCCACTAACAATGGTAAAAACATAACCACTAGTAGACTTTGAGTCTTTTGTGTCTGATATCTAATTTGCATCACTGTACCCTTCCAGTACAGCTGTATATCTAGTATAATGTAATTCATAATTTAAGGAGAATCTAAGTATTTAAGAACCCTTATCAATACCTTCCAATGGTCATTGCCTGGATTACTTATAAACCTACTCAACTTGTTGACTGAGTAAGCAATATTCGAATGTGTGCAATTCATAATATACATCAAACTGCTAATTATTCGAGAATATTCTAACTGTGATATGGGTTTACCATGATTTTAGCTAAATGCAAACTTAAGTCCACTGGTGTTTTTACTAGGAAAGTATCATACGCATTAAACTTTATAAGTACTGTCTCAACATAATAAGACTACGATAGAACAAGCCCTTGAGATATTTTATTGATGTTAATTCTCAATATGACATTTGCTATTCCCATATCTTTCATATCAAAATGTTTATTTAACATTTTCTTAGTATTCATGATTATAGCATGACTACTACCCATAATTAACATGTCATTTACATATAAACAGACATAGGCATCTGGTGTACCTTTTATATAGACGCATTTATCACATTCATTGATTTTGAAGCCATTTAACATCATTGTTTTGTCAAATTTCTCGTGCCACTGTTTTGGTGCTTGTTTAAGTCCATATAATGACTTAATTAATCTACACATCTTTTTCTCTTATCCGGGAACAACAAACCCTTCGGGTTGTTCCATGTAAATTTCTTCTTCTAATTCACCATTTAGAAAGGCCATTTTCATATCCATTTGATGTATCTCAAGGTTATGCAATGCTGCAATTGCAATGAGCACTATAATAGATGTGATCTTTGTCACTGGTGAATATGTGTCAAAGAAGTCAAGACCTTCTTTTTGTTTGAACCCTTTAGCTACTAATCTGGCCTTGTACTTATCAATAGATCCATCAGTCTTGTATTTTCTTTTAAGTATCCATTTACATCCTAAAGGTTTACTTCCCGAAGGGAGATCAACTAACTCCCAAGTATGATTTTGCATAATAAATTTTATTTCATTGTTCATAGCTTCTTTCCAAAGTAGAGCTTCTGGACTGGACAATGCTTCATTGATTGTCCTTGGTTTATTTTCTAACATATAAGTTAGAAAATCTGGACCAAATGTTTTAGCTGTTTTGGTCCTTTTACTGCGTCTTGGTCCTTCATTACTTTGATAATTACCATTTGTATTTTCATAAGTTCTTTTACGAGAACCATCTTCTTTCCTTTCTTAGCAAGGAAAGATATCTTCAAAAAATACAGCATTCCTTGATTCTATAATTGTACCTTTATATACATCGGGAATTGTTGATTTGTGCACAATAAAATGATATGCACTACTGTTATTTGCATATCCAATAAAAATGCAATCGATTGTCTTAGGCCCGATTTTAATTTATTTTGGTTTAGGTATTTCTACCTTGGCCAAACACCCCTACACTTTAAGATATTTGTAGAAAGGCTTACGACATTTTCATAACTCATAAGGAGTTTCATTCTTACTCTTGTGTGGTATTTTATTAAGAATGTGGTTTGCTGAGAGGACAGCTTCCCCCCACAAATTCAGAGCTAAACCAAAATTTATTAACATAGCATTCATCATCTCCTTAAGAGTACAATTTTTGTATTCAGCTACACCGTTTGATTGAGGTGAGTAAGGAGATGTAATTTGATGAATAATGCCAGATTTTGAGCAAAATTCTTCAAATGGAGCTACATATTCTCCCACTCTTTCACTATGAATAATTTTTATTCGTTTGCTAAGTTGATTTTCAACCTTATTCTTATAGTTTTTAAAAGCTTCTATGGCCTCATCTTTACTTTTCAAAAGATACACATGACAATATCTTGTGCAATCATCAATAAAAATAATGAAATACTTTTTCCTACCTATAGTTTGCATAAATTTTAAGTCACATATATTACTATGAATTAATTCTAGAGGTGTTGTAATTCTTTCCACTGAATGGAATGGTGTTTTGGCCATTTTAGCCTCAACACAAATTTCACATTTATGTTGTGACTTAAACTTAAATGAAGGAAGTAAATTTAAATTTATTAATCTTCGTAAAGTGTTAAAGTTAACATGTCCTAATCTAACATGCCATAAATTTGAATACTCAATCAAGTAAGAAGAAGATTTAACTTTATTGCTTTCAAAGTTACGGAGTACATTCATTACATTCATCTTGAACAGTCGTTTTTCTAAGTACCTCTTTCCTATGAACTGTCCATTTTTGGTAAGTACAAACTTTTTAGACTCAAACACTAGTCTAAAACCAGCTTTAACTAACAAGGAGCCGGACACCAGGTTCTTACGAATGTTTGGGACATGTAGCACATCAACAAGGGTTAGCTCATTGCCCGAGGTCATCTTCAGCACCAATTTGCCTAGACCAATAATGTTGGAAGTTGTAGAGTTTCCCATGTATAGCTTCATTCCATTAATTGGAATATAAGATGAAAACATCTCTTATCGGAGTAGATATGGCGTGTTGCACCTATATCGACCCACCACTCTCTCAGGTTATCCACTAAATTGGCTTCAAATACAACAGCTGATAGATCCAGCTCTGTCATATCCACTGGTATTGTCTTGTCCTCGGTTACATGCACCTGGTTCCAATTACCTTTCTTTGGAAGTTGACAATCCTTGGCCTTGTGGTTTGGCTTGCCACAGTTGTAGCAGTTCCCTTTGAACTTCTTTGCCTTTCCCTGTTTCTGGCCATTGCCCGGGTGCTTCCTCTTCTTGCTAACATTTGGTTTCATCAAGCCGAACTTAATTTTAGATTTGTGCTTATCTTTTTCAATCCTCAATTTGACAATCAAATCCTCAAGTCCCATATCCTTCCGCTTATGCTTCAGGTAGTTCTTGAAGTTTTTCCATAGTTGTGGCAGCTTCTCAATAATAGCAGCTACCTGGAAAGATTCACTAAGCTGCATATCTTCAGCATGTATGTCATGCAAGATTATTTGCAGTTGTTGGACTTGATCCATCACGGTTTTGGAATCCACCATCTTGAAGTCTAGAAACTTGTCGACTATGAATTTCTTCAAGCCAGCATCTTCTGTCTTATACTTCTTCTCAAGTGAATCCCACAGCTCTTTAGCTGTCTTTACTTAACTATACACATTATATAGTATATTCTTCAATCTATTTAGGATATAGTTCCTGCACAGAAAGTCACTGTGACCCCATGCATCGAACGCCACCCTCTTTTGAGGATCTCGTTCCCCTCTCCCACAGTGGGGGCATCCTCCCTCAAGAACCTTACTAGGTTCAAGGTCTTCAGGTAGAATAGTATTTTCTATTGCCACCTTTTGAAGTCAGTTCCAGTGAACTTCTTCGGTTTCTCTCCATGAGCTGGAGTTGGTAAAGCAAGTGTTGCTGACATTGTAGCCATTTTGAACTACACAGAAAATTTTATCTTAAAATTATTGAGAATCTGGTAGGTGTAATGTCAAAATGGCTAAAGTATTTTCTTTTAGAATTTCAGCTATAGTCGAGGCAAGAGTTTAACTCTTTTTTTTAAGATGAAATTGCCCTGCACTTGGTGCTTACAGGATATGGCAATTGTCTCCCAAGATACAACGACTAATTTCTTATGATAGTAACACTACAAATTACAACAATTTCCGAACTATAAAAGTATTTTGGAACTCTCTTATTAAACTTGAGAGAAAGATAAGAACAGATTGAATGAATGAATGAAAAATGATAAAATCTGGGGGTCTATTTATAGTTTTTGAAGAGTTATGATGCCAATTCATGAGTGGGTGGAATTTTTGATTCGGATCAATCTGAGCCGTACGATTGCATCCCACTGTGAAGATCCACACCCTTACAGTAAACCCCTTTGCCAAGAATCAATCTCAACTGTCCGATCACAACTCTCTGTGAAGGTCCACATCCCTTACAGTGAACCCATTGCCAAGTATCAATCTCAACTGTCCAATCGCAACCCTCTGCGAAGGTCCAAACCCCTTACAGTGAGCTCTTGCCAACCATCAATCTCAACCGTCCGATCTATGAAGGTCCATAACCCTTACAGTGAGCTATTGCCAATCGAACGGACATGTCAGCAACTCAGTCCACTCACAGCCTTTGGACGTGCCTTGTCAGCAGCTGTGTTACCCTTTCAACCGCATGTTGTCATGGCATGCGTACGCTAACCAGATGCATCTGCCATAATAGCTCACACTAGCCACGTCACTAAGCCACATTGAGCAGCTCACACTAGCCATATCGAGCCACCTTGGTTCAATTTCTGAATTGAAATAAGTGCAAAGTGCACCTCTAAAGTGCCCAATGCGACCTTTACGATGTGCACGAGCGTGTGCGTGCGGGCTTGGATGGTGCTACGCACCATCCTCGTAGCTAATTGAGCTAGCTAAAACTAGCCAAAAAACCACTAGAGTGCACCATATGAGAGCTCCACTTGATTACTCCTCACTAAAGTGAGATTCTATATATGTAAAACAAACTTGTTCCACTCTTCCAATGTGGGATTTGTGACTTTTCACATTCCCAACATTCCATAATCAATTATTTATTTAAGTGGCTTGCTTTATCCATTAATTTCTCATTCACCCGAATTTAGTTTTGAGAAATCAAATATACTAAACTTATCTACTCATGGCGTAAATTATTTTTAATGAAATTATATTTATTTTTATAAAATAGAATTTACTTTATTTATTGGTCAAATGTGGGTCAAGCCCAAATTTTCAAACCAATTTCTAACACCTATGTTATTAGATTTTTAAAAAGTTAGGGGCAAAATTAATTTGGCCTGAATCAGGAGGACCAAAACTGATTCATTGGCATAGTTAAGGGACCAAAATTAAAGTTGTCCCTAAGTTTTTATGATGTAGCAAAAAATATTAGAAAATTGTTTCCATTTTTGTACAATAAATAAAAGATCAATTATTGTTAAAATATTATTTACTGGAATAAATTATAAAAAAAATATGTTAGAATTTTAAAAATAGTGTAAAGTTTTATTATTTTAAATATTAGAAATAAATTAAATATATATCTTTTTTTTTACAAATAAAAATTAAAAATGACTCGTACTAAAATAAATTAAAAAGACACATAATGGATAATTCTTGCTGTACCAAAATAGATAAATAGAAGAGAGTAAGATAGATTTTTAATTATTTTAGAGTTAAATTTTTTTTATTGGCATAAATTAAAAAATAAAAAATTAATTTTTAATTGTGTTTTTAATTTTAGAAATGTAAAAAAAAATATTTATAGTTAGTAATTACTTATTGACATCAATTGAAAAAATAGAAGAGATAACACATAATCATGTCCATTTTTTTAAAAAATGGAATAATTTTTTTTATATAGTTAAAAATATTGCTTAACATATTAAAGACTAGAAGAGATAATGGATGAATAAATTAAATTCAAAATGGGAGGGTTTTTTTGCAACTTTTCCAATGATATATGATGCTTTTAATTCTTTATAGTATGTTAGTCAATTCAAATATAATTTTAGGTTTAAAGGTGTCATCTCACAATCTATTTCGCACTTCCTGCAAATGGATGACCAACACGGTTTGTTTCTGGCGTAATGGGATTTTTGTGAGGACTTTTCAATATCACGAGGAGTTTAGGTTATTTTTAACACAAGGAGCTTTTTTTGCATTTTTGCAAAATTTTAGGGCTAAAAATATCATCCTTAAACATCCATGTGAATCAAAAAATAGTAAACCATGGTCATGACTCAGAATAGCTACAGCTATATGTGCCTGATATACATCTACAGAACATATATTCTGATATTCCCAAAAATCATCTATGTTTCTTGCAGAACACTTTACCCACGAGAATACATATACTTCACAATCTAGGTCTTCCCCTTATTGACAACTATTACGTGTTTGAACTTCTTCTTTTCCAGCATTATACCCCATTGAATAATCCGACCAAAAACTTAGCCTGAAAAAGTTTTCTTAAAGTTGTTTGCTTTTTAGACTTATTTAAACAAGCATTTAAAAATTAAGTAAAAGAACTTATAGAACCTTTTGTCGTTCATTTCGACTAGGCAAGGCAGGATAAGTTCATCTGTATGAACTTTTTTCCAACCATATCAAACACCAGAAGGGACCAATACTACTTAGCGTTAATTGGGATGAGGATATATCGACACTTGTTGAGGAGATCAGAAGTCAACTCCTCCAATATCCTGCATATGCTTGCCCTCAATGTACGAAGAAACAGTGTATAATCCTCTAGCTCTCTTGTTTGTTTTGCTTAGGAGCTTGAGAATTTTAGGCTAGCAATAGTCAATGTATTAGTATCTACAATTCTATTTTAACATGCAAAATCTAGCTATTTATGTTTAAATTTTTCTAAAGTATATAGCTAATGTATCTGATTTAGAAGTAAAATCAGTGTATCTGAGTTCGAGTCGAGATGATCTGAGCTTGGGTACTTGAGTTCGAGAGGACCTACAAGAGACACACGTTAAGCTCGTTGGGGTGGCCTCCAACTAAAAACCCTCTGATGCTTAAGTTAGTCAAGTCTTTAAGTCAAAAGGAACTGATAAGTGAACTGAGTAAATGATGGAAAAGTTACCTTATGAGACATTTACATCGAGTATTTATACTGATCGATTCTCATAGGCCGTATAGACTAGGGTCCAGATATCATGATTAGGTTAACTGACACGTCCCATCGATCCGCTTCATCGACGGTTAGGAGCTCGATTCGACCCAAACTCAATATCAGGTCGGGTCGACATAAAATACGTGAATCTTTGGATATTTTTGGTGTTTTAATGATATTTTAAGGGCACTAATGTAACTTTGATGCTTGGTACATCATTACTCCCCTACCTTTCGGTGTATTTATGTAAGAAATATTGATCTGGACTATCTATTTGAACCGATGTCTTATCCAGGCCATTTATTTTGAAATGATGCTTTCATACTATCCCTTCGTTTTGAATCAGTGTTTCATCTTGGTCATTCATCTGAATTACCTCCCATATATATATACTATCAGGTTCTTACCACTCATTTTCACCGTCTTACTCTTGGTAAATTTAACTTTTGGATCGGAGCTAACTTTCGGCGTATTTTACAGAGATCAAATTTTGAGGTAGCTTTCCTGGCGAGTTCTTAAGTTTTTTTCCTTTATATTTTTCTCTACTTGTCATTCTAGCATTTTTTCCCCCTTGTAATAATATCGACCTAGTATTCTGAACGAACTCTTTCTAATTCTACACGAGCTCTGGTAGCTCGAGCTCCGGGGACATTATTGGTCCCCAAGAAACCCTGATTAGTTTCCCTTAACTTGAGGTTGTTCCCGAATGAGGGACTACTGAGGGTGAGGGGTCAGACCAAGACACCTACCAAGAGGACCCAGACTTAGAATCTACTACCCCTTAGGCTTTGATTAGGTCCACTGTTCAAGAGACCGAGGTCGCACGAATTAGACATAGGTTTTTTATCCAGATAACTTCAAAGTAATAATTACTAGTCATAGAGATATGATTGATGAACCACCCCCAAGGTGTCTAGCCTTTCACATTGCTACTTTAGAAGCTTATCTTAAGTTCCCTTTATCCCATTTGATAGAGGATATTCTTACTGGCTTCAATATATGCCCAACTCAGCTCATGTCGAACTCTTTTTGACACATACTAGGCTTCATTATTTTAATGTATTATTTTTACCAAGAACCTTCGTTCACATATTTCTACCATTTACATTATATCAACTCCTCTCCTAACACTGGAGAAAAAAGATATTTTTACCTAACTCTGAAGACCAATCGCAAGATGTTGCATCATTTGCCTTTTTTCTTAGGTTCTTGGAAGGATAAATTTATATACCTTAGGGCCCACAAAAATAGGCAATGGAGGATTCCTCATCAATGGAGAGTCTCCCAACCTCGACCTCAGAATTTAGGCCATGTTTCCTAGGATGACGACTTCCTACCTAACCAGCTCATTAGAACTTGGTATGAAGTTCCCAACCTTCTTACTGAGGAAGTCTATGCCTTGGTTGATCTCAGCCCTACCCCTATCTAAGCAGCTCGAACTTTTGGTAATTCTCTTTCACTTTAATTTAGGCCATCTTTGACTCGTTTGTGTCATTCAAGCCTACCATGATCACACTTTTATTCACTAGTTACCCTTTTGAGCTGCTTTTTAAAGAATGGTATGTGCAAGGCATATGAATGACCACAATTCGGCTTTATTTGTTGAAGCTCACTATACTGACTCTTTATAACTCGAAAAAATAATGATTGTCCTTAAGAGAGCTTAAAGTATGACATTTTGTACACAATATTATCAAGGGATCATATAGAGACATGTTGAGGGCGTGGGTGAATGTATTTAGGAGTATGAGTAAGGAAAATATGCAAAAACAAAATATAAATCACAACTCATGTTGATGAAAAGAAATAAGTTTGGGGTTGTGAAAGCAAAAAGAATAAGAAATAAAGCCTTGGATTCATGAAAAATAGACGAAATAAATAAAGAAAAAAAATTATGAAAAAGAAAATAAAAGAAAAGCATGAATCATAAAGAAAAACAATTAGGAAAGAGAAAAGAAAGGAGGAGAGTGAGATTCAATGTGCAACGCTTTATGCTCTCTTACGTTGTTTATCCCGATCTTTCTTTGTAAGCCAATACTTAGGCATTACGTTACAAGCTTATTAAAGTCCTTTTGATCCAAATTTGTAAGTGTCTATATTAGTGGAGAATGTGTATGAAAAACAAGCCTATGAAACACCTAGAACTCCTTTTCTTAGATCATGAGAATCATTAGTTATGAAATTCATACCTAAAATGCATGCATGGAGCTTGAGCTTGACACTTCACACAGAGACGTTTTGAATTAATGATTAGATTGATGAAGCACAAGTTTTGTAGTGTCATTCGACTAGCTTTGTAACTAACCTTTAGATTCATGTCAATAAAAATTGATGAGGCATTCGAATTGGTTGATCAAGTTTAGTAATTCATGATCAAAGTATGAGCCTATGATTGTTTAAATTTTGAGTTTTCCTCAAGGACGAGTAAAAGGTAAAGTTTGGGGGTATTTGATAAGTTGGTTTTATACCAATAATTCATATGCCTTTTTATTAACATTTGGTTTGTTTTTAAGTGTTTTTATTACTTTTTATGTATTTAGTTTGAAATCTTGTATGTAATGAAAAAAGATAAGAAAATAGAAAGAAACCAAAAGCTTGGTTGAAATGTTGAAGAATCTGAATTGTGGTGCTACAAATGGAAATTTTGTATTTCAATTATAACGCTTTGCTCAAATATGATTTTGACATAATTATTGAACCACTAGAAAGCAAAGAGATATATCTATAACTTTTGTGTTTACCACAAAATCCAATTTTGTTGATCTCAATGAGCAAAACCAATTTCAAGAGTTAGCACTCGGCTGAAATTTTTTGCTATGACATATCATGGTATTTCAAGTCTAACTATCTCCACAGATGTCATATTTAGTTGATTTGAGTGCTTATGGAAATCCACGACATAGAGCTATAATTTGTATGAAGACACAAAAAGCCATTTCGGAGTAGAAGGCATTCAAAAATGGGTTTAAATAGGCTGAAGTTGCTGAAGATAGAAAGTTCAGTGCCTTGCTGTGTCAGGATGTCCAGTCAATGCCTATGCGTTGCCATGCGGATAAAAGGGGAAAATGGATATTTTTTTCCATGTTTAGGGCTTATCCCATCTAATTTTAAGGACCCAAAGAGTCTCGAAAGGTATTCTTGGACGTGGAAAGCTATTTTGGAGAGAAAGAAGTATGCTGGACATAATGAGCCATTGATGGTGAGAAGAGAGTCATTTTTGAAGACAATGAGAACTTCAACCATTTCTTCCACTTCACAAATTGGTGAACAATTTCCATGCTCTTTCTTATGTATTTCTTGAAGTTATATTCATACATGATGAACTAAACTTTCTTTCTAGATGATAATGTAACCTTATTTGATCCGATGTTTTAAATTCTAAATAATATTAGTTCAAGTTATTCATCTTGTTTGTATTATCTTGTTTAGTATTGTATCTTGATTATTTGGCCATTAATTGAGAGTGTTTGATATATGAGATTCGATACTCGAGAGATGGAAGATTATGCATGATCATAAAGATAACATAACCTAAAAATCATAGAGTAGAGAAGCATATGAAACCATTGAAGTTTTGAAAAAGAATTCATTGAACCTTTGTAGAGTTTTATTTTTGAGTTTTTATAGAGATATTAAAATTCATATTAGAACTCATAATCAATTCAGCACTCGAGAGAGGGAATTGATGAGTTTAGGAATTCTTGACTTACATGTATTGTTGAGTTTAATTGATATGTTTTGGAAGGAAGAACATAAGTGACAATTAGGTGAGTAATTCCTCTAAAATTTCTTGTTCATAAGGTGTTTGTTGTATTATTTCTAAGAACTCTAGTCTTGTCTTTTACAATTTTTATCTAATTTTACTTTGTTTAATCATCATTTGATTTTTTAGATAAAATTGAGACTATTTGAACTATAATACTTGCTGCAATTTTTGATTACAATCCTTGTGGATACGATACTTAACTTACTGTTGTATTAAAACTTGACACCATGCACTTGCGGTATGCAAAATATTTTGCGAACAAGTTTTTGCAAAGAAAAAAAAAAGGGCTTGGGTTGCCTCCCAATAAGCACTTGGTTTATAGTCGTCAGCCTGACTATCTTATTTATTCATCCTAGATCTAAAAATAAGTATTTATCATGCCACGTCTTGGTGTGCTCTAAGAGTATTGGTGATCCTTCCGGACAGGCAAGGCAAGGATGATCCAGAGTTGCATCAATGGCCTTTTGGATATTAATAAGTGTATCCTTTATTACTGTGAATAGTCTTCCAAACATAGTGAAGATGTACCTATCTTTTTTCATATTAAAAATGAAAAAATCTATAGAGCACAAGAATTGATCACCATTCCCAAGCATATCTTGAGTCACCCTAGTAGGCCTTGCTTCATCTAGTGCATGCTTTCTGAAATTAAATAATGCAATTGAATTAGTGCTTGCATCTAAATCACATAATGATATTTCACAAGTAGAGTTTCTAATTGAATGAGGGATAATGAAACTCCCTTCTAATTGAATGAGGGATAATGAAACTCCCTTAATTAGTAAGCACTTGAGATGGCTTCTCTTGCAAGATGGCATTGCACTTTTTAGTAGTTTCACACTCCTCCATTTGTTCTTGTTGGATGGCTTAGCAATGCTCCTTTGGATTGATTTTGTATCAATTGAAAAGTTTTCTTTATGTTTTTGAGCATTAATTTAGTCGCTAGCTCTCTAATTTGATTTCCTATTGAATTCATTTGAGCTCATAAACTTAAAGATAACTTCCCAATCGAGTCTCAATGTTGTCTATCTTTGCTTCATTCTTATTAAATCGGGCTCTTGTTTCACCAATGAAAGTACTTAGAAAATCTTCCAATGATGCCTTTTTCTCAACTCTTGTTTCCATAAATAAAGTGCTAGTGGATGCCATCGAATCTATTCGTTGAGAAGCTCCATAAGAAGTCTAAGCTGCAAATTGGTTAGAAAGAGCAAAAGTTTGTGCAGCTAATTGTGTAAATGAATCTACCTCAAGAATACCGCCGACCATTTTAATGGAAGACCTTTCAGAAGGCCATTGATAGTTATTATTAGCCATATCCTCAAGACTTCTATCCTTATGTATACAAATACATATAACCCATTGCAAGGTAAGACAACATCAAAATATGGGAAGAAAAAAAAATAATCTAAACTAAAATCAAGACCAAGTCATAACAATATTTATGCAATTTTGATAAAACAATCCTCGACAACGACGCCAAAAATTTGTTCATGAAATATTTTGCATACTGCAAGTGTACGGTGTCAAGTTTTTAATACAATGGTAAATTGAGTATTGTATCTACAAGGATTGTAATCAAAAATTACAGCAAGTATCATAGTTCAAATAGTCTCAATTTTATCTAGAAAATCAAGTAATGATTAAACAAAGTAAAATTAGATAAAAATTGCAAAAGACAAGACTAGAGTTCTTAGAAGTAATACAACAAACACCTTATGAACAAGAAATTTTAGATGAATGACTTACCTAATTATCACCTATATTCTTCCTTCCAGAACATACTAATTCAACTCAACAATACATGTAAGTCAAGAATTCCTAAGCTCATCAATTCCCTCTCTCGAGTGCCGAATTGATTATGAGTTCTAATATGAATTTCCATATCTCTATAAAAACTTAATAATAAAACTTTACAAAAGTTCAATAAATTCTTCTTCAAAACTTCAACGGTTTCATAAACTTTTCAACTCCATGACTCTTAGGTTATGTTATCTTTATGATCATGTATAATATTCCCTCTCTCGAGTACCGAATCTCATACATCAAACACTCTCAACTAATGGCCAAATAATCAAGATGCAATACTAAACAAGATAACACAAACAAGATGAATAATTTGAACTAATAGTATTTAGAATTTAAAATATGGGATCAAATAAGGTTACATCATCCTCTAGAAAGAAAGTTTAGTTCATCACGTATGAATATAACTTCAAGAAATACATAAGAAAGAGAATGGAAATTGTTCACCAATTTGTGAAGTGGAAGAAATGGTTGAAGCTCTCATTGTCTTCAAGAATGACTCTCTTCTCACCATCAATAGCTCCTTCTGTCCAGAACAACTTCCCACATCCAAGAATACCTTTGGAGGCTCTTTGGAGTCCTTAAAATCAGATAGGAGAAGCCCTAAACATGGCAAAAAGCCCATTTTGCCCCTTTTATCCGTGTGGTAATGCGTGGGCACTGACTGGACAGTCTGCACAACAAGGCACTGAACTTTCTATTTTCAGCGTCTGCAGCCTATTTAAACCCATTTTTGAATGCCTTTTTTTTTCGAAATGGATTTGGGTGTCTTCATACGAATTATATCTCTCTGTCTTGGATTTCCATAGACACTTTAATTAACTAAATATGACATCTTTGGAGATAGTTAGACTTGAAATACCATGATGTGTCATAGCAGCAAATTTTAGCCCAGTACTGACTTTTGAACTCAGTTTTACTTATTGAGATCGACATAATTGGATTTTGTGGTAAATATAGAAGTCGTAGATATATCTCAAAATCATATTTGACCAAACAATTAAGATTGAAATACGAAAACTGCCATCAGTAGCACCACAATTCAGATTCTTCAACATTTCAACCAAGCTTTTGGTTTCTTTCGATTTTCTTCTCCTTTTATCATTACCTACAATATTTCAAACTAAATACATAAAAAGTAACAAAAACACTTGAAAATAAACCAAATATTAATAAAAAGGCATATGAATTATTGGTATAAAACCAACTTATCAAATACCCCCAAACTTTACCTTTTACTCGTCCTTGAGGAAAACTCAAAATCAAACAATCATAGGCTCATACTTTGATCATGAATTACTAAACTTGATCAACCAATTCGAATGCCTCATCAATTTTTATTGCACATGAATCTATAGGTTAGTCACAAAGCCAGTTGAATGACACTACAAAACTTGTGCTTCATCAATCTAATCATTAATTCAAAACGTCTCTGTGTGAAGTGTCAAGCTCAAGCTCCATGCATGCATTTTAGGTATGAATTTCATAACTAATGATTCTCATGATCTAAGAAAAGGAGTTCTAGGTGTTTCATAGGCTTGCTTTTCATACACATTCTCCACTAATATAGACACTTACAAATTTGGATCAAAAGGACTTCAATAAGCTTGTAACGTAAGGCCTAAGTATTGGCTTACAAAGAAAGATCGGGATAAACAACGTAAGAGAGCATAAAGTGTTGCACATTGAATCTCACTCTCCTCCTTTCTTTTCTCTTTCCTAATTGTTTTTCTTTAGGATTCATGTTTTTCTTTTATTTTCTTTTTCATAATTTTTTTTCTTTATTTATTTCGTCTATTTTTCATGAATCCCAAGGCTTTATTTCTTATTCTTTTTGCTTTCACAACCCCCAAACTTATTTCTTTTCATCAACATGAGTTGTGATTTATATTATTTTTTTTGCATATTTTCCTTGCTTATACTCCTAAATACATTCACCCACGCCCTCAACATGTCTCCATATGATCCCTTGATAAGATTGTGCACAAAATATCATACTTTAAGCTCTCTTAAGGACAATCATTGGTTTTTCGAGCTATAAAGGGTCGGTATAGTGAGCTTCAAGAAATAAAGCCGAATTGTGGTCATTCATATGCCTTGCACATACAATTCTTTAAAAAGCAGCTCAAAAGGGTAACTAGTGAATAAAAGTGTGATCATGGTAGGCTTGAATGGTACAAACGAGTCAAAGATGGCCTAAATTATTTCCAAGTTTGTAGTTATCTAGAATTTCACCTCAAAGAGTAATCAAGCAAGTTCTAGAACACCACAAAATGACCAATACAACTCATTGGAAGCAAAATCCAACACCAAGTAGCATGTAATTTACAAGATTTTGACACGACGTGCTCAATAAAAATTCATCATTCATGACAAGGATCAAATACACACATGAATCGCCATATCACAAGACTACCAATCTTTCTTTCCTCTAGACTGTATACAATATCAGTTAGGTATCATCATAAGTTAGTTTTTGTTTTGTGTTAGATTGAATTAGAATTGATTCTCATTTTTATTTATTTATTTATTTATTGAATACTTATGCAGATATGATATGTATGAGAAATTTATGTATAAATATCATATTTTTATTTATAGTTGTATTTATTTTTTAATAATTAGTTAATTAAAAAATCACAATAAAAAAATATTTTTATAGGTAAAAAAATAATTAATATTATATTTTTATGATCGGATCTCGCCCCCCCTACACTGAAATCCTGACTCTGCCCCTCCTCCTAAAAGAGTGACGTCTTTAATTCATTGTATTTTTAACCCTCCATTAAATATATCGGGGAACATCAAAGACTTAAGTTTGTACTCTCTCCTCATTTTGCTGTTTTCATGTGGATGACCTCCTCTTCTCTTAGCCATTTCATTTTTTTTTATTTTTTTTTGTGCTAGTCAAGTTCTAAATGTGGTCACAACCTATACACGGTTGGAGAAGAACTTTTATATAAGACCAACTCATCCAACAGATCCTCATTTACGTCACGTGTGATTTTACTTCTAAATTAGTTGGCTCCATCTCTAGAAAACTTAAGGCGGAACTAGGCATGGCAGATACACCTAAGAAGACAATGGAGCCATCACAACATACCATCACCCTCTTATTCCCTCCAATTTCATGACAGTCAGCCCGAATGAGATGAACCAATGATCCACATGAGTGCTAGTGATTTTGAAAAACTAGTAACGTACATCAGTAGACGAATTTGGGATGAGAGGGAGAGGAAAGGCAAAGGCCCAATAACTTCTCATCCTTGAGAAACTCCTTAGAGAGAAGAAGCTGAAGCAGACGGAAAGGCAAGAAGGATCTGATTGGATGAAGAGAAGACATAAGAGGTAGCGAGCCAAACCATGAGGTCAGGAATGAGGCTTCATAAGAGAGTTCCCGAAGAGCCAAAGAATAGAGCTCACAAAGATGAAGTACAATATAGGGTCGACATAAATGAGCTCAGCGAGCAGATTGAACAAGCCACGCACAAGCTAGAGGATTTGAAGAGAAGGGGAGTGCTTTTTAATAATTTCTTAGTTAGTTTTTGAAATATGTTTACTTTCTAGATTTAGGCATGTTCAACTATTGCATTTCTCTATCTATGTTTGTGTTTTTTGTTGCTTCAACCCATAAGCTTTCATGCTTTCTTTTCTTGTGTAGGTGGATGTCAACTTGGTGATATGTGTGGATCTCTCATGAACTCCAAGTGCATCATCTATTGGAAAGGGGAGTTTCTTATTTCCATCTCTTATGTGCTTTAATTCTTTAAACATTGAGGACAATGTTAATTTTAAAGTTGGGGGTGTGATTTGTATTTATGTGTTTGAGCTTTATATGAAAAACTAAGCCAAATTTTTCAATTTGTATTACCTATGTTGAGTGATGAGAGTCCAAGAGCAAGCATGCTTTGTTGACAAACTAAGTTGAGTTCATATTTTGTGATTGAATGGATAACTTAATTACTGAACTCATAAGATTGTGATGAAACTATGAGAATTACTCTAATATTTGGATTATATTTTTCCTCATTAACCTTATAGCGGGGCTCCTTACACACCGGACATGTATCCTTGTCATCGTGGTTATTCCAATATAAAATGCAATCATTTTTACAAGCATGTATAGATTATATCCCAACCCTAACTCTCTTAGCATTTTTTTTGCTTCGTAATGTAAGCTAGGAATTGCATTCGGTTTCGGAAATGCTTCTCCCAATAATTGAAGCAACATATCAAACAACTTATTGCTCCAACCATTCAACACCTTCATGTGCATTAATTTAACTAAGAAGCTAAATATAGAAAAATTAGTACAACCTGAATATAATTCTCGTTGTGCTTCTTCAAACATTGACATATAACTTCCTCCCAACTCCCCTATAGGCATGTTCTAGTTGTTATCCCCCCGTTGAACCCCACTACTATCAACAACTTCAGCATCCCTTAAGTCATTTAACATGTCAAAGAAAGTGTCATCTTCTTCATCGTCACTAGCATGTTCAACTTCATTAACGGGATCCATATCAACAATTGGTGTAGTAACTTCTCCATGAAAAGTCCACACTTTGTATAACTTAAAAATCCACGATCTATAAAGGTGTCCTCGAACATAATCCAAATTAAATTGATATAAATTTCCACACCTTCGACAAGGATAACGAATCTTTGATAACCCAAAGGTTGACATATAATTATTATCTACATCCAAAAAATGATTTAAACTATTTATGTATTCTGGAGCCACTCGATTCTGATTCATTATCCAATTTTGATCCATAATTATACAACCTGTTGATGATAGTAATTAGATAATTGATTTAAATAATTCATGTTTATAATGACATGCATTGCTCATACTTTTCCTTCCACTCTTTGGTAAGGGCCCTATCTCATTCAAGAACGTGCACTTATTTATAGTTTTACAAGTATGACCACTTTGTTTCCTCCACGTGAAAATTTTGATAGCATCTCCCCATAGTTTTCCAAGTACACATATTATAGTGCATCAGAAAAACAAAAGAAGATACGAATTGAAATAATTAATCACGTACACGAGACAAATAGAATACTAATATAGAACCACAATTAAGTACACGTTCTCAAACTGTCCAAATTGGACAATTCAGAATTTAGCATCGAATTTTAAAATCATTAAAGATTTTAAATTTCAATGCTAATTTCCAAACGGGGTCTAAGGTTAGTGAATGCATTTGCACGACATGTATAGTTATTATTTTTAAACTTTAATAGGAGACTTTCTTCACTATTACATAAAACAGTGAAAGAATATATTCACATAATCATGGTTTGCAATTTGTTTTACAGTATAGATGTGTATTCAAACTCAGAAAAACTAACTCATATTTAGCATTGTTAATGCAATTGAGCTAAATTACTTTGTTTTGCAAGATGTACACTAGGTAGTTGAATAAAACACTATCTCAATTGTACATGTCTTTTCTGGATGACTTCTTTATTACAAATTTTACGTTTTTTCATGCATATACCAAAATTCATTTTCAATTCTACTAATATTTCATGTCTTTTTATGCATGAAACACCATAAAATAAATATATTTTTATTTTTAAATATATATAGTCAATATAAAAATATAATTAATTTAAATATATTTTTATTTTATACAAAAATCTAATAAAATTATTTTCAAATAAAAATATGAAAATGATTATGAAAATGAAACCAAACAGTCTCTTTAGAACTTGGGATTGGACATGGGGTGATCTCTATCTAAGAAGGAATAAGTCAACATAAGACAGTGGGTGACACCAATAAAATCAGCTATGCTGAAGAATAGAAAACAAAGGGACACCAGTATGTTCTACTAGATCTTATAAACTAGAAAGGCAGCATATACTGAGTTAAACAAACAACATAATTTATTTGCAGCTATTCAGAGAAGATAACCTAGAAAGGTAGACTGTCTTGTATAACTATTAAGTACTATACAAAACAGATTCAGAACTCAGTACAATTATTTTGGGTAGGAAAAAAAAAGGAATCAGAGAGCAGTACAACAATAAAAATCTTTGGCGACCTGTAATTTGTAATTGTAAAACATATCCAACAAACAACATATTTGAACCTTAGGATTCGAATTAACCCCCCGCCTAAATGCCTTTCAATGTTAAATAGACCCCTACTGAATGCTATGCATATTGAACATACCTAAAAGAACATAAATGCAGGATACTTACATAAAAACATAATGTATTCTAATTAATATATACAAGATATATAGCGCAAGATGGAATCAAAATGGAAAGCTCCTTCAATGCACCATAAGGAAGACCATTTCTGGAAAAGTTAATATGCCCATATATCTAACACTGAAAGAGCAACCCTATGTCAATAGAGAGAAGGCAAAACAGAAAAATTTTGCCATGTAAAGTCTTATTTACCCAACAATCGATAGAACAAACCAATGTTTGTGAAAGAAAAGAAAAAAAAGGTTAACCTGTTGAAGAGATGACAGCGACAGAGGGGGCGGCGTTGGAGATGAGAATGAGGGAAGCCGATGCTGGCGGCACGGAAGTGGCGGTGGAGACGAGAATGGGGGAGCCGATGCTGGTGGCGGTGAATACGACGGTGTCGGCGTGCGGCGGTGGGGGTGGAAGACAATGGTGTCGGTGCGGTGGTGATGGAGGTGGAAGACGGAGGTGCTGGCCGAAGAACGAGAGAGAGAGAGAGAGAGAGAGAGAGAGAGAGAGAGCAGCATCGATCGAGGGATTTCTGGAAAAAAAATTGGGGATTTTGAACCAGACAAGTTAGCGACGAAATAAGGTCTTATCATCGCTAACTGACATATTAGCAACGCAATATAAAACATTCATCGCTAAAAAATAAAAAATTTAATATTAGCGACAAAATTTAATTTTTGCCGCAAAGAAAACTATAAAATAAATTAACTTTTTTTATGTTAGCAACTAACTCAATAACATTCGTCGCTAGTTAAGAAAATTTGATTTACCTTAGCGATGGAATTTCATTTTTCATCACTAAGTTTAGATAAAAAATTAAATTTAATTTTTTTATATTTTTTGCGACGACACTTCTTAGTATCGTCGTTAAGTTAGAAAATTCAATTTAGCAATGAAATATCTTATTTCGTAGCTAAGTTAAGACAAATTAAAATTGAATTAAAATTGTTAGCGATGAAATAGGAATTCTTCGTCGCTAAAATAGTCAAAAAAATATACATTTACATATTTTTATCTTTAGCGATGCGTAGTGCTATGGCTCGTCGCTAACATTTAAAAATTAATAATATTACATTTAGTTTTCACGATGATATATTGAAATATCATCGCTAAATTATAAAAAAAAATTATACTATTTTTTTCTTATGTTAGCGACGATATAGGTTTGTATCACCGCAAACATTAAACTTAGTGACGTAAAAATTATTTCATCGCTAAAATTTCGTCGCTATTTTCTTTTTTTTTCTGTAGTGTAAATTTAACATAATATCTATTAAATTACGATAATTGGACTATTTATAATTTATTTAATAGTATTAAATTAAACCTAAAATGACTTTTTTTGTACTTGAACATTATTTTTATGAAACTTTGATAATTTCTTATTAGCTAATAAAAAATACCCTACAATATAGAAATTTAATAGAAACTATATTAATAAAAAATAGCCATTAAAATATAAGTACAATAATTTTTTAAATAAATTTAATGTTGAGAGTTAATTAATTAAGTTGAAAAAATTATTAGAATATAAGTACAAGTCTATTAAATTTAGAATATTTTAAAGTAATTTGCTATAAATAATAAGTAATGATATTTAACAAGAGTAGAGGGGGTAATGTAGAATTAACCTACAAAGTTTTCTTACACTGGATATAAGATACCTAAAAAAAAAAGAATATTTTGTATAAGGTATAAAATGTCCAACTAAAAACAAAAAACAAAAAATGGGAAAAAATAAGAAAAATTACACTTAAAGTGCGAGACTTCCCCAAGGAAAAACCTAGGGGCAGTGAGTGTTTATTTAAAAAAAAAATGAAATGCCCACACATATATATAAGGAATTGTGTGTGTGTGAATTGGTGGTTGATGGGAGAATGGGCAGCCGCCTAATTCTCTCACTTTATTCACTTTATTCACTTTATAGGGACCCTTAGAAGAGCAATACAGGTGCACCATAACATCTGCATTTACCAGGATTCGAACCCGATATTCCTTGTTAACCTCTAACCATCTTACCGATGCGCTACTAACTATGGGGGCACTCCTGGCCATTTCTGCAACCAAAGAACGTTATTCATAATAAGATGATAAAACATTACAAAACAGATGCATTACAGATTCAACAAGGTTGAAATTTTAGTACCGCAAAATCATTCAGAAATATTATGTAGTCGAATTTTTAATACCACATCTCAATTTCAAGAGTACTGAATTAAATAAGGCATGATTGAATGTGTAGAGCAATGTTTTCAAAACCGGACTGGTGATGAAACTGATTTTGTTAAAATTAGCGGTTCAACCTATCGGACCGGTTCAACCGGCGATCGGACCGATTTAATGAAAATTAGTTATATATTTTTATTTTTTTATATAAAATGATAATATAATAGATTAATTATTATGTAATACATTTTAAATGTAAAAATAAATAAATAGTTACATAAAAACACATATAACAAAACATAAAATTCAAATAATCATATAAATATAATAAAATATCAAATTTAAACATTTATAAAAATTTAAAACAAAAAATTAAAAAAAAACATAAAAACCGATCAAAACCGGTTTTGACCGGTCAAAACGGTTTTTGAGCAAAATCGGACTGGACCGATCTCCGGTTCCAGGTTGAATCGATTGAACCGGCCGGTCCGGTCCAGTTTTAAAAACATTGATATAGAGCAATAGTTTTATGCACTCAATACTACATGCACTTTCATTAAGGTTTCTAACACTACAACACTATTTTTAAAATATTAAAGGATTCATGAATAAAACCGTAGTCACGTGCACTCATGACCACATTTTTAATGTCTTATTTATTTGAATCAAAAACATAAAATGCTTAAAAATGATTTACACCCCTGAAATAGACCCTACCTCAAATATCCCTGAGTTCTATTTTACAATCTACCTAATGGTGATCATAACTGAAATCAAATATGTTGCATTTGCATATGTCCCCGGGTACGTGGCGTAGTAGAAATTTAAAATTATTAACTTTGACAAAAACTAATTGCATCACATGCAATAAATAAGGCCTAGTATACCATTGCTTTCCAATGATCAATTATGCATGCATTGATTTGATCATTAAGAGAGGACTAAAGAAATTACCGCTCACTCCCGGTTGATGTGGGTAGAACCACCAATCAATTCACAATCCACGTTAGTTTGATGTCTTGAACAACCCCTTGATAGAACTAGTTCACTTTAGAGTTCCAAGCGCGTCTCTTCTAAAATTAGTCCACAAATTTTTCCCTATACAAATAGGTTGAATTTGATAATTCGAATTTAAGAAAACACTAAAAACTCTTTTAAATATTTATGGTAATCTCACAAAATTCTTTTGTGATTATTTGATCCTGCATTGACCAAAAAACGAAAACATTCGGTTGGTGATACGAATTGGGTAAATAAGTCAATTTTCTTTGTGTTAGAGTACTGGTCAGATTTGAAGTTGAGACATAATCTGTGTTGGGTTCGCTATAATCGCAGGGGTATACGCAGCGGAAAATTAAAATTTTCATCAAATATAAATTTAACTCCTTTGATTCAAAAGCGATTTTAACGATCGCGCTTATTCAAGTGAATATATAAATAAATATAAAATCAGATTATACATTTTGTGCACTCCGGTTGTTGTAGGGAATGAAACAATCAATTGCTTATTCTGGACTATCAGAACTCGCAGGGATCCAAGTGTCTCCCCTCTATCAGGTCCACGATACGGAAAGCAACACCAATCAAAATGATTCGCTAGTATCCTTTTAATTGTTTACTAATCTAGAACCGGAGTATATTTTTAAGAACAATAAAGATTGATTCTTTAAGTTCTTAAAATAATAATATGAAGAAAATAACAAGAAACTGATTTTCTTTTTTTTCTTTTCTTTTCTTGAAGAGTAAAAATAGAAGATTTTAAACAAAATATTTTTGATCAAATTTTTGAATTGAATTATGTAATTTTCATCCCTCATATATATAGGGTTGAAAATTTTAATCCTTTTCCAACTCTTGGAAAGTTTTTCTATTTTGAACTACTTCAAAACCTTATCTTTGAAGGATTCCAAATCTTCCAAGAACTCTTCTCTTTTCACTCTTCTATTGTATGTGGACTAATTTGAGACTACATTAATCATCAAAATTATCTACATACATTGTTGATATTAATTTGAACTCTTCAAATAATATCAAGACAGATATATATCATATATATATATATATATATACTATAATTATATTTATACATAAATTAAATCTTAGTGGCCTATTTTATCCTATAAAATTGGTCACTATATTTATTTATCTATAAATATGTTAATTAAATAAATCATATTTATTTAATTTATTCTCTTCATACTTTAGTGGGCTTCTTAAGTGATCCACATTTATTTTGGGCTTGGACTTAAAAATCCCCAAATCAATTCAATTGATTCAATCCCAATTTAATCAATCCAATTGATTAATTTAATTTACTCCAATTGGGCTTCCTAATCAAATTAGGTCCAATTAAATAATCAAATTACTTAATTGAATAATTTAATTTAACTATTAAATTAAATAGAACCCTTAATTAATTAATTGATCAGTATTAATTAATTAATTTCCAACCATTGGATAAAATCTAAAATTAAAAATGTTACTTTCCATAAAGATATGTGACCCTATTAGGTTCACTACTAAACTAGTAGTGGGTTTGCAACATTTGCAACTTATGAATAACAATTATTCTAATTAATTAATCCAATTAATTAATCCGCTTGGAATCAACTCCTTAATTCCAAGAACCTCACTATCCATGAAAACACCTAGCAAGTAATCATGGCAAACTAGTCTTAGGTGAAATAGCGAGTAAACTTATTTCAGTTGCGAGTACCATACACGTACGGTCCTTTCGACAGCTAATCTCCTGATTGAATCTAAGGCATGGATTATAAGTTGAAACCCTAAATGATTCAATTGTTGTGATCCCAATTCAAGTTCCAATGATTCTTGATGAATCATAATTCATTCTGCCTTGGTCAAGGTCTTTGAATCACAAACTATGAAAACATAAGAGATTCTATTGTTTAAAAAAAACAAGTGTCGAATTCTATGTTGGCCACTGACAAACCTTCATGCACACCAGTGCAACACCCAACATACCCCCTTTGTGATTGTCAAGCAATCAGAAGATATATCAAAGTGTTGCATGATGCACACAAGGCTACCATCGTGCCTCAAGTCTGAGGACTAGTCGTGTACTATCGCAACACAGAAATTCTAATTTCGACGGGCAAAGCCTCCAACTAAGAATTTCTTGCGGGCCATATTCGGTGTACTTGTTCCCTAACAAGCACCCATATACATGCACTTATGTCTCTACGCTAATGCCAATGGAATGTGACATCCTTGTCTCACGAGCATGCATTATATGTACGAGTCTTACTGAGCTATTTGATGACCCATCTCAAAAAGCTCTCGACTCGGAACTTATTTAAGACCAAAGCCTTAGAGGTATGTTCCATGATCGCCATCATATGCGCGACCATGCCCCGTAGCTAAATTTGATCTAATGACTTTATCTAATGTGCAGAAATAAAAAATGCAAGACATAAGATAAAGAAAATATCTTTTTATTAATATGATTCCCAATAAGATTGTCTTTACAAAAGTAAAAGAGTATAATACACCCAATCTAATTGGGGCATTGGGCATCCTACTCTTAACAATCTGGATGTCATACACATTGAGAAAAATATTTGTGATTGTCTGGTCGGTATGTTGTTGAGTTTAGAAGGAAAATTGAATGATACAATCAAAGCTCGGTTAGACATGAAAGATATGGGTATAAGGAGTGAATTGCACTTGAAGTAGAGTGGGGACAGAGTCACTAAGCCACATGCGAGTTATACCTTCACTTTGGAAGAAAGACGTGAATTTTGTTATTTTTTAAAATTCATGAAGTTCCCCAATGGTTATACAACAAATATTTCAAGAAATATGAATGTGAATGATGGGAAGTTATATGGGTTAAAGACGCATGATTGTCATGTTCTTTTGCAAAGATTACTTCCAATTGCCATACAAAAGTTTTACCTAAAGATATATGTGGGCACAGTTGTTGAGTTACGTGACTTCTTCAAAAAACTCACTTCAAGAACTTTACATGTTGCTGACTTGAATAAAATGGAGGAGGATATAGTATTTATTTTATGCAAGATGGAACAAATATTTCCTCTGGCATTTTTTGACATTATGGTTCACTTAGCAGTTTATTTACCCCACGAGGCCATATTAGCTTGACCAGTTTCATCACGGTGGATGTATTCTTTTGAACGGTATTTGGGAACACTTAAGAAGTATGTTCTCAATAAGACAAGACCCGAGGGGTCTATTGCAGAGGAATATATTGTGAATGAAGCGTTAACTTTCATATATTTGTATATGGTCAAATTAAAACAAGATTTACTAGACCAAAACATAATAAAGATGTTAGTCAATCTATTTCATTAACCTTAAGTGTTTTCAATCAACTAGTAAGAGTGATGGGCAGCCAGCGAAATCATAAATTGCCATCTACTTTATGTAAGAAAGCATACTAGTATGTTCTCAACAATTGCAAAGAAGTCGACCGATATAGAAAGTAAATTTTCAATACGTTATAATACTTGTATATATATTGTGCAGTGAACATTTGCAAATTTTTTCGGCCAAATTTCATTCAAACAACATTCTACAATGTCACGAGGTGGAATTTCCACAGTGGTTTAAGGACAAAATGATTAGGCTAAGAACTTTGAAAGATTTTGAGGCCACAAATGAGCTATACTCTCTTGCATTAGGACCTAATGTTGAAGTTAGACTATATGATGCTTGTATTGTTAATGGTGTTCGGTACCATATAATTTCTTATGATACTCATCGGACTACTTAAAATAGTGGGGTTAGTGTACCATCATCCGATGATGGGGAAAATTTGGATTTTTTTGGAGTTTTGAAGGATGTTGTAATACAGTTTTACACATCAGGATATAAGGTACACTTATTCTGGTGTGATTGGTTTTAATGTAACCCAAAAAAAAAATCAGTCGTGCAAGAGTTTGGTCTTACATGTATTAATACGTCTAAAATATGGTACGAGGATGAGCCCTTTATTTTGGCAACTCAAGCTAGACATGTTTATTATTTGGATGATATAAATTGTAGAAGATCTTAGAAAGTTGTGCAAAAGGTGCACCATCGAGAAATATATGAAGTGACCGAAAAGAAGATAATAATAGCGACGAACTTGAACCTGAAAGCAGTTCTAACAATGAGCCTAATCAGGAAATTTTATCAGATGAGATAAGCTTAATGATTCGTGATGATTTAGAAATTCCATATCTTTGCAGAGTAGACATTCAGCCTCAACATGTAGAATTATTGGATACACAATCAAGGTTCTCTGAGGACATACATAATTTCATTAATGATGAAAACGAGGACACTAAATTAGAGAGTAATGGAGAAGAGCAAACATTTCTATCTAATGATGATACTGAATAATTTGATGGTATCAACTATTAACTTTTATTTTACTTCAATTTGTTAAATATTTTTTACTTATTTAGCTCCATTGAACAATATGTTAGTTATTGAATATTCTCAACCCAATTTGATTTCACAAATCATTGTTGAAGAGTTATACTAAATATGAATATTGCTTAGTTGTTGTTGTAACTACCTTAGTTATTGTAATGTGCTGATCATTTTAAACAAAATGATAGATATATGAAGTTTGTTGCATTGTCTCATTAAATGCCCGATATTTATATATTTTGATTGAGTTTAATAAATGAATTTTATTTTTTTCGGTCACTCGCTAGTAGTTGTTGCACCATCTGATTTACCTTTTACTACAGCCGAATAGTAAGTTTTTTAAATAGATTAAATAAAAATTGTATTAATTATTATGTGTCTAAACAAATGTTTGTCTTTTGTAGGTATGCCTTCTAAACAGATTGAGGATCAACCCGTTATTGATTCAGTTTCCACAGACATCCATATAGAGGGTACATTTGATGGTTTGTTTCACTTTATAAATCCTTTTTATTATTTTTGTTATAAAATAATTATGTTGAATAATTATCTAACACTTTTGTTAATGTTTTGCAGCTTCTACACAAAAGAAACGTACAGAGACATGAGCAACACACGAAGACAGGCTCAGATGCCAGTTAGAATCTGGGGGAAAGATCCTACTCACATTTCACAAGTGTCATGGTCATCCTATAGGGACAAATGCGGCATCTTTTATGACCGAGCTCGGTGTTGCCGTGAAGAAGTTTGCACCGCTCCAAGTGACTGATTGGAGAAAGATTACAGATGAGCAAAAGCGGCCTATTTTTGATTGGTTATCAGTTAGTATAAGTATTCAAATTGTATTTATCAGTTTAAGTTCTATTTTATATGTTAAATGTTGAAAAATCTTTTTTTTTTTTAGGATATATTTACTGTAAACTTTGGTACAGGACCAGAGTGGGTTAGGAATGAGGCCAATAAACTAATGAGTGTTGAATACCGCGACCACTGCTAGAAGACACACAAATATTACAAGAGTCTCACATACCTATCTTGGGATGATCGATTAAAACAAATGTCCAATGATTTGTGTGAGACTTCGGTGGATTGGGAGTATTTCTACAGATTGTTCAAGTATGATGAATTTAAGATAATAGTATTTGACCTTGTTTTAGCTAAAATGGTGACTAAATGAAGTACTATATATTACACTTGGTCACTTATCTACTATCACCATCTTATTCATAATTACTATTTCTTGTTTCTTTACTTAGATTTATTTAAGTCTCTTAAATATCTCAGTAATTTGGTGAAAACATGAAGAACTCATATAGTTATGTAACTTAGTTAAATCTTATACTTAGTATTAATTAACTTTTTTTTATTACAAATTAACTTTTTATTTGCAGAAATGTTTAGAAATCAACCCTACAAATTGTGCTAAGTTGCCATACAATCACTGTGGAGGTTTAAAGTCTTTTCTGTAATATAGTTACGACGGTGTAAGTGTAAACTATTTAGTTTCAATGAACTTATTATTTGATTAATCTTTAATGTAATGAAATATTATTTGCAAGCGGATGGATCTAGCATAAAGGACCGGATCACCGTCTTTAATGAAACATACTATAGTTCTACAAAAGGGTGGATAGGAGAGAGAGCTGAGAGTGCATATATAAGTATTGAATACATTTAGTTGTTTTGGTTTCTAAATACTTTGAACTATATGTTTAAGTTTTTAACATATTTATTGATTTTAGGATGAGAAGGTGCGACTTCGAGAGGAGTATCGACAGATACAGACTCAGACAGATACCAGGGATGACGCTCACAATTTGGATGACGTACAGATTGCAGATAGAGTATATGATCAGGTCCTCAGTACACGTTCGGGGTGCATACGTGGGCTTGGAAATGGGCCTAAACCTCTTAGGTCCATTTCTTCCGATATATCATCATCCAGACATACTAATGCACAACTTAGGGAGTAGCTGGAGTCCACACAGAATGAGTTGCATAACACTAGGGTTGAATTACAAGCGATGAAGATTGACCATTATGCGATGATCTAGGCTTTGAGAGGATAGCTCCAGATCTACTACAGTCACTCGTCTAGCAGCCCCCATCCTCCTCAGCTCCACCACCTCCACAGTTATAGTGTAGTTTAAGTATATAAGATTGTATTTTATTGTATTTTGTTTAATGTGTATATTAGATATTTTATTGTATATATGTTTAATATGTCGTTTTATTGTGTTTAATTTGTTGAATTTTAGTGGTTGTTCGAAGTTTAATAGTTGTGGTTGTGATTATTGTGATTGGGGTTATGACTGTTATGAGTTGTTGAACATGTTGAAAAAACAGGTTGCAAAAATATGGGGAAATGATTGAAATAACAAAAAATATTAAAAAAATACTAAAAATTAGTGACGAAATTAAGATCTTTCGTCACTAAAAGGCAATCATATTGGCAACGAACAATTTGTGTACTTGTTGCTAAGTTAGCGACGAAATAAAAAATTCACCGCCAAAGTTTTTTTTATTTTTATTTTTGAATAATTTTGCGACGAAGATGTTACAGATTTCGTCGCTAATTTTTTTTATTTTCACGATCGTTAAATTATTATTATTTTTATTTAACGACGAACTATTTTCCAATAGTTCGTCGCTAACTTGACGACGAAATTGATGTTTCATAGTTAAGTTAGCGACGAAATGTCAATTTCATCGCTAAGTATTGGGGCGATGCTCTTATAACGATGACATTAGCGACGAAAAATAATCATCGCAAATATGACTTGGCGACGAATTTTTTCACATTAGCGATAAAATATTGTGTCGCTAAAAATCGTATTTGCTGTAGTATTATAAAAGAAACATAGTCATTTTATTTATTTAGTTATATGACTAATTTTGAATTTAACATAGTTTTTATAAACTTATGATAATCCCATTAATAATAAAAAAAATTATTACTGTTATTTTATGTATTTAATAAAGTTTTATTTACAAATATATTATATATTTTTTTAGATTTATAATAAGTAGAAAATTCATAAGTAAAGTGTATTAGCTAATAAAAGATATTCTACTATATAATAATTTAATTGTTAATTTTTTTAAAAAAAAACTACTAGATTTTAAGTACAATAATGTTTTAAATAATTTTAATGTTAACTGATAATTAATAAAGTTGAAAAATTATTAGAACATAAATACAAATATATTAATACCAAAATATTTTAAAGTAATTTTACTACAAAATATAAGTAAGACAATTTAGTTATTTTTTAACAGTAGATGTGGTAAAGTGAAACAATGAGAATGCAAGGGGGTAAAGTGAGACAATTCAAAGTACATGAGGTAAAGTGATACTCAACAAGAGTGAATGAAGTAAAGTGGAATTAACCCAAAAATTTTCTTATTGATATGATCTCATCAATTAATTAATTCAATCCTTGAGTTAATTAAAATCTAATGATTTAATTAATCTACTTAATTCACCAATCCAACTCAAGGATTATTTCTCTTAAATCAAAATGGACTAATTCAACTTAGTTTGTGACCCCTTAAATTCACTAATTAAATTAGTTAGTAGCCAGCCCACAACTCGTGTGATTTAATTTTGAGCAATTAAATTACTCCGATTAATTAAATACTTTAATCACTTATTCTAGAATTAATCTTCTTAATTCTAGAATACTTACAAATCATGATTAACGTCTAACAATGTACCATGAAAACCTAAAATTAAATAAATTTAAAAATGAATATTTTCAATCACGATTGTCATGCAAGTAAAATTCCTTTATTATCTAATATCCTAAATGGGCTTAAGTGTGGAATTTTAGTTGAAACTCTATTAACCTAATATGTATGTCCATTCCTAGTACATAACTTAATGGTGAAATTAGAAAATCTTTTCTTAATTGTCATCCTACTTTGCCCAAGAATTTTCAAAGTCATAAACTATGGAACACATAGTACATCCCTCACTTTACCTACGAGTGATGGATACTTTTTTTACACTTACAAACCTCCATATATAATCGAATTGCACCCAAAATAAATCCCTTATGACTCTCAAGGAATACGAGCAAAGATTAAATGCAACCGCCTATGCACAAGGTTACCATAAAAATTCTTTATTAAAAACTTTAGTAATTTCTAGTTAGGAATTTCTTGACGGGGTTGTTTAGTGAATTTTTTCTCCAACAAGCACCAAAGTATGTGCATTTGTGTCACACACCAATGTCTATGAAATGATGCATCCTCTTTTTGAGCGTGCATCTCATATGTATAAGTCTATCTGATCATTGATGTCCTATCTATTTATTCTACAACTTGGAACATTTTGAGAACAGTCTTGGGGATATATTTCAAAATCGTCATCGCTATGTGTGATCATATCACATAACTATATATGATCTAGAGACTCGACTTTAATATAAAACTAAGACATAAGATGAAGAATTGCCTAACAACAAAATTTGAACAAATAGAATATTTAATAAGAGTTCTTATCCTCAAAATTCAAGAAAAAGGTAAAAAAAGAAGCAATAGGCTCTATGAGAGGGAGTTGCTTTTTGTTCTGCACTTTCCAATCTCCATTCCCTCTTCATCATATTCTCTTCACAATGTTCTTTTCTATCTTTATTTTTGTTCTCTTCCTTGAGAAGTGCACCCGCCCAAAGAAAGAAAATAACAACCATAGCTTACTTGCACAAATTTTTGAGCAGGCATTTGTAAACAAGCTCTAGGAGCTAATGTAGTCTACAAGTAACTTTCATTTTTTTAGCTAATGAAATGGTTAAATGGAATTTTTTCACATATGGGATTTCGGGTCTGGGGTGGGTCTTGAGTCCAATTTTTTCTTAGCATGGCTAAACCCATCTCAGACCTGCTTTGTTGTCATCCCTAAAGTAGTGTCCAACAATCCAATAAAAACAAAGGGTAAAACTATTATGCCACATCGAAGAGAGAATGACAACTCCCTGTCATTGGTGCTTATGCAAACGAAATCGGCAATAAAGGTGGTTGTAGTAGATAAACTTAACGAACAGTTTCAAAGATGGAAAAAAATCTAGTAATTGAGGAAAATTAAAAACAAGAAATAGGGTGATGGACGACGTATTGTGGACATTACATTCATAAATAGTGTTAAATTATACCTTGAATTGTGTATGCTTAAGGTTGAAGATTGGAACAACATATTTTCCTTAAGGTTGAAGGTTGGGTAAAAATATCATACTTTCCTTAAGGTTGAATGTTCCAGAGCTTTTATGTTGATCTATTTTCCAAAATCAGCTGATTTCATGAATAAAAAAAATGTGTGACAAAATTAGGATGTGAAAAGGACATATGAATTTAGAGCATATATGAAATGAATTTGGAGTGCATTTAGAGTGAATTTGGAGATGTTAATTTAGGCACTCTTCTACTATAAATAGGAGCTATTGGATATCATTGAAGACACACAAAAACCCTTAGAGGGAGAAAGAAAGTTTTACGTTGTCTTTCTTTTAGCTAAGTTTTCTAGTAGTAATAGAAATATATTATATAGTTTCTTTTCTTTTTTAAATAATTTCTACTTTCATTATATTTTTCTAAATTTTATTTAGGTGAGAAGAAAGGGTGAACCTCTTAATGGGGGAAGAATAGTGGTTATAACCAATATATTTGATTGAAACAAACGTAAAACCTTGATTGAAACCCTCATTGTCTTGTGTTGATTCTTGATTTATGTATCACCAATAGTACAACAAATACTTTGGTTCGGTTAGCATATTGTACAGTTCTACTCGACCGACTGCTAATGTGAAACCTTGATTTGTTGTAGATAAATGTGTGCATAAATACTTAATCCATAAATAAGTGTTGGCGTTAAAACTCTCCTTGTTTTGTAGTGATTATTGATTTATGTATCACTAATGATACAATAAATACTTAGCTCATTAGCTTATTATACAGTTCTACTACACCGACTACTAACGTGAACTAAGATTTATTAAACAAAGATGTGCATAAATACTTGATCCCATAAATAAGTGTTGGCGTTTTAACCTATTTTATTTAGTTGCAATTCTTGATTTATGTATCACCAATGGCACACTCATTGATTTGAGGTTGTGTCATTGGTATGCTATTGGTGATACATAAATCAAGAATCGTCACTAAACAAGAAGGGTTTTAATGCCAACACTTTTATGGGATTAAATATTTATGCACACCTTTGTTTACAACATATCAAGGTTTCACATTAGCAGTCGGTATAGTAAAACCATACAATAAGCTAAATGAACCCAAATATTTATTGTGTCATTGGTGATAAATAAATCAAGAATCACCACAAAACAAGAAGGGTTCTAATGGCAACACATATTTATGGAATTAAGTATTTATGCACATTTTTATCTACAACAAATCAAGGTTTAACATTAGTCCTATCATTGTGAAAAAAGAAAATGATTTTTCAAATAAAATGTACTTTATATATGTAGTTAGACATTTGCAAGTTTATACAATGAATTAAAAATATATTAAAAAACTAATGAAGTTCTATTTTTTTATTGTAAAAGAGAACTATTGTTTAAATAAAAATAATTATTAGCGTTACAAAACTTTATAATAACATGTCAAAAATGAATTTTTCAATCAAACTTGCTTCCAAAAACTATTACATACATTTGAGTATTATTTTATAATCATTATCCAAATGAAATGTATTCTGAAAAACCTACACTTATAATTTCTTGCAAAATAAAAATTAGAATAATCTAAAATATTTAAAGAAAGTAGACTCAAATAAGTTAAAAACTAACAAATAAGTATAAAAAATAACAGTAATGAGTATTTTTTTACTAATATAAACCATGTTTGTAGAGATAAAATCATAATAAAGTTTTAATACTACAAATGCCTTTTAAAACTTTATATTAATAATAAGCACATAAAATTTTAAAAAATGAAGTTTCAAATAATTTAAAATATCTTTAAATTTACATATTCAAAATAAGATTATAAAAATTTGAGGGGACAATTGAGATAATTTCATAATTTAAAGGGGGACAAAAAATTTAATTTTATTAAATTTTATAAATAAAAAATATATCTGTAGAAAATTAAGAGGGGACGGCTGCACCACCCGCTCCCTGCCTCCGCCCCTGCTTAGGAGAACTCTATTCTATGCATATTTTGAGATGCTTAAACTCGGCACTAGCATTGCTAGAGTTGATGCAATCCTGAGGAGGTTCCACGTTTAGTCCAATGCATTTGTTTTTAGTGAAGACATTGTAGTTCTCTTCCCGTCATCAGAGTTCTCTCTTGTGTTGTAGTTGCTCCATTTGGGTCAACCTATTGACCTAATATCAACACTGAGTCTATCACATTGAAATGGCATTTTATGGAAAAAATTAGTAATGTGATCCTTGCTGAAATTGAAAAAAAAAAAAGAATATTTAGTGGAAAAGTATAACAAACATGATGTAGATGATTTTGGTAGACTATATATATATACTTTTTGTTATTACCTGTGTCAATAATTAAACTACCATTGGATAGTATGCATGGGGAGATACAAATTTTTGGTTGAGGAAATCATCAGACATATTGAAGGGAAAAGAGGCCAAAATGCGGGCAAGATGTATTTTGATGTATTTGCTATTGGCATGGCGGTAAATAAATTTTATTGTTAATAATAATATTGTTGACGCGTATTATGGAATAACTATGACAATGCCCTCATCAGTTGTAGGCTTGTGTTTCTGAGCACATACCTTCATAGGGAGTCTTTGTGCATCTTGCGTGTGTTTTCACATTTTTCCAGTGTTGACAAGACCCCCAACAACATTGATGTTATCGAGGAACAATTAGGGTGATTAGTAGAATAAGGTAACTCCTTTATTTACCTTTTTTTTATATTTTTTTTTGTTATAAATCTCAAATAACAAAGAAAGTTGTAAATTTGTTATCACTAGGATATGCCCATTTAGCCTTTTCCTTATGAGCAAATTTTTGGAGCTAATACAATTAAATATTCAGGTACATATAATTATTTGTAGAATTTCTTCATTAAGAATTGTCTTTCATTCTTTATTTTACTAATGATATTTTTTACTTTGTATAGGGGTCTTTCATTAAGAATTGTCTTTCATTCTTTATTTTACTAATGAACTTTTTTACATTCATATAACTTACGTAAAAAGTACTAACCTCTCTTCTTGAGAGATTAGAAGCTCTGGTAAAATGGGGGAAAAAACCACAAAAGTGAACTACTAAGACAAAGAATCTTCTTTTATAGAAGCTAGAGTCTTTGCACCCCATGCTCTCAATAAGAAGATGACGGAGATAAAGACAAGAAAGATGATGACCGAAAAGATGTTGGTGGTTGCAAGGGTGATGGTAATGATTTTGACTATGGTTGTTTATAGAATATTGATCTACTTTTATCTGCCCTTGATGAGGTGAAGAACAGCTATATGGAGTGTGGTAGTTCGGTTGCTCTAGCACCAATGGTGAGCTTGATCATGAGGGCAATGATGGTAGTGCAGAGGCTCCTGGCAGTCCTCAACAAGGGATGATGGTGGTGATATTACAGGGAAGATAAAGATCAACAGGAAGACGATAGACATGAAGAGCACAACAAATTAACAACATGATGATCCCTCTTCCATTTTTAGAGGCATGACCACAACAGATAAAAAATAGGAGAAAAGGAAAGTTATAAACTTTGTCACACCCCAGCATCATACCATAAAAAAATATATGGTTCTTGCCCATCGAGTCCGTGAAACAAGCAAAAAGGTAAATTACAACATACTATCATTTATATACTGCATGTATAAACATAATATACGATATTTATACACAAAAAATGTTGCATATGTAATATGCACAAAGAACATTGCATATCTAAACCTAAAACACCACATTTATGTACAAATAATACTGCATATATGAACCTAAAACACCACGTTGTGGAGGAATAATACTGTAAATAAAGATAGTTCTTTAATATTGTGTATGCACTTGTTAGAAGTTTAATTATGCACAAGTTGTATCCATAAGAAGAAAATCCCTAAAAAAATACTTCGATACTTTTCCATTGAAGCTAAGACTCAAGAGGTTGTTTTTGTCGAAACATATGGCGAAAGATATGAGATGGCATAAGGAAAAAAGGGTTGAAACAGATGGGATATTGAGACACCTAGTTGATGCTGAATCGTGGAAGAAGTTTGACAAATTACATGAAATTTTTGCAGATGATCCTAGAAATGTTCGTTTGGGGTTAGCAACTGACGGTTTTAATCCGTTTGGAAACATGTTAAATGCTTACAGTATATGGCCAGTTTTACTTATGCTATACAATTTTCCCCATGGAAAATGACAAAACCATCATACATGATTATGTCTCTTTTAATTCTTAGGCCCAAGGCACCTGGAAAAGAGATTGATGTATACTTGTGTCCTTTAATCAACGAATTAAAAGAGTTATGGGATGAGGGGTGGAAACATATGATGCATCAACTAAAAGAGTCTTTCAATTACATGCTGCTATGATGTGGCAATTCATGATTTCTCGGCATATGGGACAGTGTCTGGATGGAGTACCAAGGGTTATAAAGCATGTCCTGTATGTCTTGAAGATACAACGAATCAAGGTTTGTGCAGTATAATTTGTTATACTAGCCACCGTCGGTTCATACATTTGAAGCACTCGTGGCGTAAAAACAAAAGCTTTAATAGAAATTAGTTCCGATTTGTTTGTGGAGTTAGGAATTAAATTAGGGATTATAAAATTAATTCTAATTAGCTTGTGCAATTGTGAAATTTTAAAAATTTATCTTTTTTAAAAATTTTAAAAATTTAAAATTTAGGTACATAAATGTCAATTCTAAAACTATATTTTTGAAATTTAGGTACACAATGGCAACACAATAAGTTTGAAAAGGAAGGCCCACCTCGAACATTTAGTGGTCGTGAGATTTTAACGAAGTTAGATGCATTGCCTGAATAATTGTATAATAAGCTAAATGAACCCAAGTATTTGTTGTGTCATTGGTAATATATAAATTAAGAATCACCACTAAATAATGAGGGTTTCAATAAAAAATTAAAACAATAATACAATACAACTGAACATTATGCACATTTATAATTGTTCATCTTTCTCTATCAAAAGGTTCACCCTTTCTCCTCAACTAAATAAAATTTAAAAAGACATAATGAAAGTAGAAAATATTTAAAATAGTAGAGAAACTAAAGAATATATTTCTATTACTATTAGAAAACTTACATTACTACTGGAAAACTTAGCCTAAAGAAAGAAAATAATAAAAATTTATTTCCCCCTCTAAGGATTTTTGTGTGTCTTCAATGACATCCAATAGCCCAAGTGTGGTACCTAACTAATAGTAATAGACCGTAATTTTTGGAACCTGTTCATTATTATTGGCCAATAAGAGAACTAATACGAGGTTTCCATACTTGGTCTTTCAACTTCAGGTATTAACCGTATTCTATCTCATTCATTGTGGCTTTCCTATATCGATATTTCAACCTCAAGTATTTGCCACCATTTGTTGGGTCCCCCGGTCCCTCCCACGTCCCTTGTCTACCCGACCATCAATCAAGTACCATACTTCCTTTTCAAAAATCTCATTATATTTTTAATAGTGTCATGCTTCATGAACCATAAATGCATCAAACATTACATCATTTGACAAACAATAACAATCACATTAAAATATGAACAAACATTATATGATTCTTGTGATACAGCAAATGAAATGTTCAACTTACCTCAAGTCCACTATATGGCAAGTGAAAAGATCAATCTCTTTGGAAGATGGGATGTGTTAAAGGCCTAAAATAATCAAATCATGTACCATTTAATATCTTTTTTATAAATCATTTAGTCTATTCTAGTTAAAGTTCATATATACTTTTCAATCTTTTATAAACAATTTCATATCAATTACATAACCTTAAAAATAATGCATACTCCATATTTTACTACTAATTCAAGACATTAAACATTAGGACAACCATTAAATAACTAATAATTCAAACATAATTATTAGAGCAGCCTCTAAACACATGCACACAATCCAATTTAACATAACGTAAACTTGGTTGTAACTTAAATTGATTGTAACCTTCAATTAAGTAAACTAATTGCTATTATTTTCAATTATTCATAGGAACTTCCAAACACAATATAAGCATTACAATATCAATAGAAACAAGTAAATTAAGCATACTTCACAAGACTATCAATTTTGCTAAAAACTAGCTTAACTAGCTTGGTTTTGGCTTCAAGTGTAACTTACTTAAGTTTTCAATCATGCAAAAACATACTAAAACATGTAACCATCCAAGATGCTACAAATTCATCATAAGAAATATTGAAAAAGAATATACCTTGATTAAGTTGGAATTAAGCTTCAAAATCAACGGCTTTTAAGCTTAAAATGGTGGAAACTTGTTCTAATTTGTGTTCTATGGATTCCTATGGATTGAATTCAATTTTTATGAGTATGAGAGTGTAGAAATTTGGGAGAAACTTAGGAGAATAAGGGTTGGTCGTTTTTGAGGTGCTTCCACAAGAAACATGGATGAAAATAATTTCTTTGACCTTTCAAAGAGAGGTAAGTGGAGGGTGATAATTGGTTGCATCATGCTTGGTGTCTTCTCATGCCAAAAGCCACGTTCATGGGCTAAGGAGATGACAAAAATTGATGCTTTGGTGTTATAATCAAGTGCAATGCAGTTTAAAATGATTTCATGCAACCTAGTCAACCAACCAATCCAATTGCACCATTTTGCATATTTTTAATTCTTAGCCAAATGTAACATATTTAAAGCAAATATTTAGGAAAATAATCACTTTAGAATGTAACAAGTATGGGGCAATACGAATAATTCATTTCATGGCCATTCAACACATCAATTTTTCTTAATCGAGATACCGACCTTTTCACTACAAAAAGACACTTAAGGAATATGTTAAATCAATAAATAAAAGTTTGATCTCATATTTCATATACTAATGCATGTTAAAGCATAACTGGAGCATATAATAATAATTATTCATGTTCATGCAATTATGTTATTTGTATGCCATAATTCGATAATGCACATTGATTAGATGCATATTCATGCATGATGTTTATTATTGGCTATGTAGAAAATAATTGGGCATTATAATTTTGGTCTTAAATAAGTTCCGAGTCAATGGCTTTTTGAGATGGGACATCAAATAGATTAATAGGACCTATGCATACGATGCATACTCTTAAGATGAGAATATCTCATTCCATAGGCATTAGCATAGTGACGCAAGTGCAAGTATATGGGTACTTATTAGAAAACAAGTACACTGAACTGACATGCCATAAATTCTTAGTTGAAAAATTTATTTATCGAATTAAGAATCTCTATGTTACGATAGTGTACGATTAGTCCTTTGACTTGAGGAACCATAGTAATTTTGTACATGTCATGTCTTACTTTGATGCATTCTCTGATTGCCTGACAATCACAAATGGATTACATTGAGTATTGCTTCTACACATATGGAGGTTAATGAGTGGTCAACAAAGGATCCATCACTTGTCTAGTAGAACAAGTGAATTTCTTATGGTTTCATAGTTCATGACTCTTAAATTCTTGGCAAGGTATGATGAATATTAGAAAAGTGTTTCTCACGATTCATCAATAGTCACTGGAACTTGAAATGGAATCATAGTTATTGAGCCGATTAGGGTTTCAATCTTTATCCATACCCTAAACTCAATCGGGAGATTAGTTGATGGAAGAATCTTACGTGTATGGTATTAATAATTGAAATAAGATCACTTGCTATTTCACCTAAAACTAGTTTATCATGATTACTTACTAGTTATTTTCATGGATAGTGAGGTTCTTGGATTTAAAGACTTTCTAAATAACCAAATCAATATGTGAGGCTAATATTAGGTTTGACCTAATTTTTTGTAGCCACCACATAAATAGAAAATTGAAGACAAAAATCCCTAGCTTTCACACTCTCAAAATTCAGCCATAGCAAGAAAAAAAATGTTTTCTTTCTTCTCTTTTCTCCTCTCATGTTCTCTTCAATATCCAACTATATTGTTCTTTTTTCCACTTGTTGGATTAAGAACAATCACAATAAACACTTAATCTTTGATTCCACTAGTTGGATTAAAGATTAGTGTTCACTCCCCTTTTAGGCTTGAAAAAGAAAACAAAGAACACTAACAAGTTTTTCATATTGGTTATTCTAGTTTAAAGTACAGACTTCTTTAGAGGAATAATGTGTGGACTCCTTGGTGAAGAATTTACAACAATCTAGCAATTGATTACATCAAGCCTTGTATTAAATCAAAGAGTCAGAAAAGGGTAACGAATTACATCACTTTATTAATTTATATACAATTTATTAAATTGTTAATAACCCCGATCATTAGAATCACTGCAAAACTAGGGATAATGCAATAAATGTTATTACCTATTTTATTTAAAAAATTTAATTTCTGCTATGTTTACCCCTTAAGTTATAGTGAACTAGCAATAATATTAGAGCCATGGTTTGCATTATTAGTAGTTGATGTGATTTATTTTGTATGTTTATTTGATGAATATAGTTTTGTTGCTTTTGTATTTTCAGTTTTTGGACATAATTGATTAAATTAATTGCATGTAAAATATTTTAAATTTGTTAAAATATTGATGTAAATGCATAATTGAGGCATTTGATGCTATTAGACCTGGAGCCCACACATGGATCTTCTCTACGAGGCAGCAACAACACAGGTGACTATCGTTCATGCGTGCTGCTACACACATACTGGACACAGGCAGCACTAGCCTCCTGCGAGCAGGGGCTGGTTCTGGCCCAACAGTGCACTTGTCATTTGATCGCATAATGTGCTGTTGGGCAGCCTATTTACATGCAATTTTAATAAATATTCTATTTCTTTGATTTTAATTTAATTATTAATTTTAAAATATTGAAAAATAATTTTTCATAAATAGAATATTGTGTCCAAGTCTTGAAAATACATTGTTTAACAACTTGGTAAATTTATTTACTTTAAAATTCATGTGATAAATGTTTATTGAATGTTTTATTTAGGGGTGATCATGGGTTTGTGACAAATGTGATTAGATGTGTTAATTATCTTTAGTTTTATGAGCCTGCGAGCTTCTTATTCTATTTTTGCATTATATTTAACTTATTACAAAAAGAGTAGACTAGAAAGTGTGGAAGACGTTCGAAGCCTAAAGACCCATGCTTGTATGGATTATTAAATACAAATATAATAGAATAGTAGATTCAAAACCCATGAATGTATGGGTACAAAAAGAAAATGTAATAGAATAGTTTTTTATATTTTTACCCTTAAATTGACCTTGGCCCGTTTTACAACTCAAACGGGTTGCATAGGCTGGCCATGATCATCCTATCACTTTTTGCACAGGATGCATGTTAGATTTTATTTAATATTTTTACTTTCGCGCATATGATAACAAGTATTAAATAACCCACTTAGTAATTTAATAGATGAGGTTTTGAAAAATTGAAAACCCTTAGTTTTTGAAACTTAATGAGAATTTTTCAATTTTTAAAAAATGGACAAGTTAGGTAGGACCTATCATCCATACCTACAATCAAAGGTAGAGATATGATGATGCCACCGCACTTGATCATTGGCCATGAGTCATGGGGTGGTCTTGTATTGGAAAGTTGTGATCTCTTCAAGCATAAATATTGTTGTTTGACACTTAGTAGCATATGAGCTCATAAAATTGGGGTATATAAGAAGATGTGAGGCAAAACAAACTCGCAGGTTATATAGTAATATAATTATCAAAGAGTTGACCACTGATAAAAATATTTCATGGGCTCACAAAATTGTGGTGTGAAGTATGTTCACTGGATCTCAAGCTCACTAGGAAATTCAATTTCTTGAAACTTCCATTACGGGTGATGGAGTTCGAAGAAAATAGTTGAAGATATTTAGTATTGAAGACCTTATATTAAATGAATATGATTTTCCCATAATTTATTCATTTTCTATTTAAATTTTGTAGATATTTCTACTAAAATGACAAATAATCTACTAGTAACAATCCTTAAGCAAAACATATTAACTAGGCCAAACTTTGTTCTTTGGCTAAGAAACCTTAGGATAATCCTTCAATTTGAGAAGATGGCATATGTCCTCGACATCGCGCTTTCTTCGGTTCCACCGAAGGATATTATTTAGAGGCTTGTTGATGACAATCTGCAAGCTCGAAGCCACATATATCAAATGAGCTTCAGAGGTAGAATGAGGACATGATACTGCTTATGGGATCTTCCTTCACCTACCAAAGTTATATGGTGAATGTACTAGGTAGGCGAGATATCAAATCTCAAAGGAGTTTTCCAAATGTCGTATAAATGAGGATTTTTCAGTCCATGACCATGGATTAAAGATGATAGACCTCATTGAAAAGCTTGCATCCCTTAGAGTCGTTATGGAGAACAAACTCTATAGACATTCTGTTGCAATCTCTACTTTCCTCATTTGACACCTTTGTTGTCAATTATAACATGCACAGCATGGAGACTAATCTCCCTGAACTTCTGAACATGTTAAAAACAGTTGAGTCCACCATGAAAAAAGATAAGTTGGTTATGCTTGTTGGATCCTCTTTCGGATCAAATGCAACAAAGCCCAAGAGAGAAAAGAGAAAAGAAAATAGTTCCTCCAAACCCAACAAGCTGAAGGCAAAGGGCAGTGTTAAGAAGGTATCTTCTCAAGCCAACAACGAGTGCCATTACTGCGGCAAACTAGGGCACTAGAAAAGGAACTACAAGGAGTATCTTGCAATCCTGAAGAGTTCATGTATCTATTTTATTAAAGTTAACTTATATGTTAATAATACTCCTTGGTTATTAGTTACTAGTTGTGGCTCATATATTTGTAATGATTTGCAGATAATGACAAAAAGTAGGAAGCTCGATAGAGGAGAGACGGTCCTAATGATAGGGAATGGAGTAGGGTTGCTACATTGACTATAGGCATCGTTAATCTAGCTTTTGAGAATGATTCTGTAATAGATTTACTATTGAAAATGGAAATTGTTTCATTTTCAAACATTTTGATTTTATCTATTTAGGTTCTGTTACTCCCCATAATCTTATTCTCACAATTCAACAAAATAAAGGAAAATTAGATAATCATAGTTCCATGAACTTATAGCATGCAAGATTAGGGCATATTTCCAAGAAAATGATTAATAAATTGGCACAATTGCTTGACCTAAAGGACGAGCAAGAACTGCCAATATGTGAGTCCTGCCTCAAAGAAAAAATAACCAAATCTCCATTTATTAGATAAGTGGAGCGAGTCAAACATCTATTAGATTTGATTCATATAGATGTATGTGGGCCACTAAGTGTTAGTGTACGAGGGAACTATAACTATTTCTTAACTTTTACTGATGACTTCTTTAGATGTGATTATGTGTACCTTTTAAGATACAAGTTCGAAGTCTTGAAAGTTCAAATAATTCAGAAGTGACGTAAAGAAACAAACTGGATTAAGTATAAAGATGCTTTGATCTAATTAAGGAAGTGAATACTTAAGCACAAAGTTTTTAAATTATCTAAGAGAGAATGAAATTCTCTCATAGTGGACTCTCCTGCTACTCCTCAACTTAACAAAGATGTAGAATGCAGGAATCAAACATTATTAGATATGTTTCAATTTATGATGAGTTTCACTTTGTTGCCTCTTTTATTCTAAGGCTATGTCTTCGAAACAACAGTATACTTATTAAATAGGGTGTCATCTAAAGCTGTACCCAAAATACCGTATGAGATATGGTGTGGTAAGACACATTTCTATAAATACCTTAGGGTATGGAGGGGTGTTGCTTACGTGAAGTAGCAAGTGGGAGATAAGTTAGATTTGAGATCCTGCTTATGCAAGTTTGTGGAGTATCCAAAGGAGTCTATTGAATACTATTTCTACGATGCCTTGGAATAAAATGTGTTTGTTTCAAAAAATGCCACATTTCTTGAAGAATAATTTCTATCAGAGAGAAGTAACAAAGTCGTGGAACTTGAAAAAGTTCAAAATCACAGAACATCCTAACTATTGCAGTAAATAACACTCCAGCTGATGTTGGGTCCTCTGAGACACAACCTCTTTGAGGATCCGAAAGGGTCTCAAGGGTACCTGATAAATATAGTTTTTTGGTAGAGAACAAAGAGGAGGGACTCCCCTTGGATAATGATCTAAGAAGGTATGGAGAAGCGATGTCTTACATCGACTTGAAAAAATGGCAAGAATTAGTAACGACCAAAAGATTTGTAAGGTTCAAAATCTATTTGTGGACTCAAATAGGTTTTGAGGAATTGAAACCTCAAGATCAATTAAAAAAATGGGAAGAAGAAACTATGTCTCCCAAGTAATTTAAGTATGTGCATAACAATACTTGATACAAAATATTCAGGGCGTTAATTTTCAAAGACTTTTGGGGCGTTAATTTTCAAAGACTTTTGGGGAGAGTGTAAATTTATTATAATATAGGAAAATTTTGTAATTATCCCCCCCAAAAAAGGAAATTTAAATGTGTGCATAACAATCACTTCATACAAAATATTCACACCGTTAATTTTCAAAGACTTTTGGGGAGTCCGCAAATTTATTAGAATATAAGAAAATTTTGTAATTATCCCGAAAAAAAAAAAAAAGAAAGGGGAGAGGGAGAGGGAGAGGGAGGAATTTCAGCCAATTGGGAATGCCCAAAAGCCCTAAACGCGCCGAAACGCAAAACATTTTAGGGCTTCTCTTCTCACCAACCCTTCCATATATAAACACACACCAGCACACAAACTACAAAACTCTCGCCTATACGTACACAAAAGCTATTCGTATACACCGGGGTTTTTAGGGTTTCTTTCTTTGCGATCTTCTTCAATCGATGGCGGAGGAGAAGGTAACTCGATCCAAGGGTGTTGTGACCAAATTCAATGATCAGAAAGGGTATGGCTTCATTCAACCCGACGAAGGTGGCGAAGATCTGTTCGTCCATCAAACTGCTATTAAATCCGACGGCTATCGCACCTTGCGCGAGGGCCAGGTGGTTGAGTTCACGATCATCCTAG
>CM033110.1:13713834-13800473 GCA_019321725.1 Paulownia fortunei
TACCCCCTTGATATTAAAAAATACAGCTAAATCGACCAAAACGACCTTGAGCTTTAAAATAAGAATAAATTCACTTTACCCCCTTCTATAATTTATGTAACATTTTGTCCATCCATAATCAAAATACCAATCAATTTGGCCCTAAATTTTATTCAACATGAAAAAACTAATTGAATAAAGTGTTTGCTTTACATAAGTAAATAAACACAAAGTATTAGTAAAATGTCATTTTAATACATTAAAATAATCTTAATTTTTCTACATTAAAAATAGACAAACAAAAAAATTTTGAAACTGGTATCTTGAAGAAAGGAAAATATTCAAGAAATGAATTCTTAATGGGAAAAAAAAACATCTAAAATCTAATATGTCAAAAAATTCGAATCCAAATTTTATTCAACATGCAAAAAGTAATTAAAAAAAGTATAATTTGTGTTTTACATAAGTTAAATAAACACAATGTATAAGTAAAATACCATGCAAAAAAATGTTTTTTTAAATCTAAATAAACATAAACAAAAAAATTAATGATGATATATCAAAGAAACAAAAAAAAATATTCAAGAAATGAATTCTTAATAAACCAACCTCTTTAAGATCAAATATATCGACTAATTTGATCTCAAATTTGATTAAACATGAAAAAACTAATTGACAAAGTGTCCTTTTTGCATAACACCAATTTCCATAAACAAATAAAATACTTCTATAATATCATAATAACAAATTAGAAAAACATAAACAAACAATATTATAAATGATGAAGTCTTGAATAAATGAAATATTCAAGAAATAAATTTTTAAGAAATAAAAACCCCTCTACAGTCAAATAAATACACCACTATTTTGACTCCAAATTTTATTCAATAGGAAGAAGCCTATTGAATAAGGTATCATTTTTTTCTTAATATACACATGATATTAGCAAAATACCATACTAATATATTAGAATGAAACATTACTTTTATATATATGAGCATAAACTATTTCTTAATTTTATATAATTATTATAAGAATATTATATTTACATTTTAGTATATATGTAACATGCATATATTTTATATATGTTTATAAATATACATCACAAAAATATATACATAATAAATGAAAAATATATGTGCAATATTTTAACAAGTTGAATTCAATCTAAAAATTAAAATCCTAGACTTGCTCCAATACCCATTTGTCGATTTTTTGTATTTTTTATAAAAAAATATATATTGTTTAACACCGATTAAATTAATAACAGACCCATTTATGCATAACATATTGAATATAGTTTTATTTTAAAAAAAACTCTACTAAAGGGTAATTTGGTCCTTAGAACTATCTTGTTTTGTTCCTATCATTCATTTCTAATTACCAATCATGAAATTGAAATCAAGCAAGAAATAAGGATTTGATTCCTTTCTCATCCCTTATACATATTGAGGTTTTATTTGTAAGGGAGATAATTGATGGCAATCCCTTGGTACAAGGGGGTAAAGTGATTTTAACTCTAATTTCAAATAGTCCATACAAATGTAGTTATGTATACACTTATGGTCTTCTATTAAATTAATAGCACATGCAAATTCAAGTTTTAAAATGTTAAATTGTCTTATGAAATTGTTTGAGATTCTTTTAAATATTCTTGCACTGACTTAATTATCAGGGCACTTCTATATGTTACCATCAGGAAACTAATACATAGACACATTAATCGCACAAAAAATTCTCTTGGGCCTTCATCGATTGCTTTACTAAAATGCGTGTGAACTAACATTCTTTCCTTGTGAAAACTCAATTTCCCAAAAACGAAAAACACCAAAAATTCATATTGTTTTTTGGATAGGCTGAGACAACACAGTGAAATATGTATCCATACTTGAATATGAACACAAAAATGCACCTCTCAATTTCGATCTTATTGTACATGTTTAATCTATGTTTAGAGCTATTAAGTTTTCCTACATGTTAAAAAACTCATTAAATAAATTGTATAAACGGCATGATTGAGAACAAAAGCTTAGAAGGTCTTCTCTTAAAATAAAACAGTCCATAATGAGAAAATGATGAATATTGAATATACACATGACAAGTTATTGCAGGACCAAAAATTGAAGTCATCAGAGATATGCATAAAACAATGCATGTACCTTGAAAACTACACATTGAAGAAAGGCAACTGGTACGCACATAACTAAGCATTCGAAATTGAGGTCTCTGTATCCTGTAACTTTTCCAACATAAATGACATATGAGTAATATAGTAATGAGTGAAAGAAACATTGTAAAACTGGGTCTCGAGTTACATACCTCCATAGAATTCTACTAAGAATTTTTGGAAAACAATGAGGTGCTTTTCCTGGACATTTCTTATATACATATGATTTGAGTTTGATACAATTTCCATTACCCGATCATCCAATACACATTGAATCATCCCAAGGAGCAGTGCTAAGGCCACTCACTTCATAGCCTGCCAATTAAAATATGCAAATCAATTCTTAAGTCATGCAGGCATGCTTATTTTAGACCCTAATAACATGGATGATGCTAAGAGTCCAGAATCCAATGACCAGCACAAAAGCCTGTAGGCATTGTCAAATTTTCCGAGTAATGAACAGACCATCAGCTTTCATCTTTTCTAATTCAAAGTTCCTACTTCTGCTGATGTACCAAGAAAAAGAAAAGAAAGAAAGAACCCACTGCGGGAGGAAGAGAACACCAAAGCAACAGTACATGTATCATATAACTTCAACAAAACTAACTTACAAATTATGCTTTTCTCAGAGATGTTGAAATATGCAGACTCTGAATGAGACCAGAAACGGGCAGTGGATATCCATGGGCACTGGGGTGTTCAGCTTTTTGATCCTTGTTTCACCTTTTCTTCCCACAGCCTTCTGCCTTCCTTGAAGCACAACCCTGAGAAGCACTATTCTTCCTTCTAATTTGATATTCTACAAACACTTCTTCTATATCCTTTGTTATGTAGTTGCCTCCTCCACAACTTGAGCAGCAATAATAACATTGTTTAACAAAGAGGGATGGCCCCGTCTTCCATAATGATTCCTAGGTATCTGCCTCTTCCAACTGTAATTCATATCAGATTAATGGAAAATGAAGAAGAAATATCAGAAAAATATCCAGAAGTGCAGCAGATTGATGGAATCTTCGCTTTTTTTAACAACATTGGCCACTGAATGCCAGCTCTGCTAGTTACGAGTCCAGAACAATTCCCCAGTCTGCAAAAGAGAGAAATGTCATAATGGAATCCTACACAACTTGGAATGGATGTAAAAGTTTTGCAAAGTGAAAACTAAAAGCATTGCGTCTGAAGTATATGAAACACAGAAGCAACATTATATGATAATTGCACGAAACCGCTGCATATGCAATTAAATCATTAGCCAAGAATCATGTGTCACATAATCATATTATCTTCTTATAACTAATAACTCTCATTTCACTAGAGCTCCAAAGGGAGACACCAAAAAGGAATTGTAATATATATGGCTCACGAGTTAAATTCTAAATTCAACCATGTAAAAGGCTTGAATATAATGCATTGTCATTGTATACGGGATGAATTACTTGTCCAAAATTGGGATGGTGTATTACGATTAGGTCCCTTCTTGTTGTTTAACTTGTACATGGGGAAAAAACAAACAAACAAGCAAACAAACAGTGGAATTGTTTTAGGCTGATATTAAACTAAAGATGAACAGATATAATTTGTAAATCGAGCCAATGGTTTTGCATTAAACACAAGTATAGGGTAGACCATGACTTCAGCAGACCATCTATATGCCTAAATGAACCAAAGATGACCAAGTGCTGAATTATAGCAACCAAAAGATTCCACTGAGCCCAACCAACTTGCCAGCAATGGAAGTACTCAAACCAACGTGATCCGCTTTTAGAGTTGTATGTATTGCATCTTGATCTTTTACAGACATAAACTAAAAATGATGAGAACATGATTCATTTCAGCATCCTATCTTGCAGTGGATGTATCATCATTCAGATGGTTACAGACAAGAATGCTTCCTTCACATGCATTCGATAATCACATAATCAAGATTCACTTCAAAGAAAAATTAGAATGATGAAATTTGGTAGCATTTGTCGGCATGGTACTTACGCTCATTGACTGAGAGTTGCTCTCAACCATATATAATCCAGTGCCAATAACTTCAACAAAAATCCCAGCTCCATCAGGAGAAATGGTCCATATATGTGTATGAATCCAGAAAATATAACATGCAGTAAGAATGGTGATCTCATTAGGTACTTTCTTATTATATTCCTTAATTCTTCTCTTGTCAGTGTTTCCTTTTGTTACTTCTTTCCTTTAGATGACATGGAGAAAGAAAAACTAAGGAAATACGTGTGAAGGATGTGTAGAAATCAAAATTGTTCTACCACAAAAAGAAAATGAAACACAGTACATGAATTTTACAGCACATGTGACATCAACATTGCCCTCACTCTTAATACCATTTATTTTCAGTTCTCACGCATCTACACCTCCCAATGGCAATAACCTATTCCGGAAAACTAGTGATGGTTAAACAAGAGGAAAATAATTTATAATAATGTAAATTTTACCTTGTGAAGTGAAAATTAATCACTTCTTTTTTAGAATAACATCTACTTGTAATTGAGATTATTTTGCAGCCTTATCTGAATATTTTTTACCCTGACTGACTGTACACTAAATAGAAAGATGGTACAGAATGAATTTAAACAGAAGCCAGAAATATATAAAAGAAGATGACTGTCCTACACCAAAGGACGATTATGACAATTTAGATAGATAAAATCAGCAATATATCCACATATTAGCATGCCCACAACTGAATCATATTCAAGTAAATTCCAAACATGTGACAGAATATTTCATCGCATTCAAGGTATAGCATCTTTCGATAGTAGAAAATGTTGAAAATAGACTTATTTGTCGACTGCGATAACTTAAATCTTCAATATCAAAAGAATCCAGCCGTTTCTAAGACATTTTGTAACTGCTGAGTCCATCTCCCCTGAGGATGCGATTTTTTAATGAAATCACCCATTAGTTCACAAAAAAAGGGGTAACCCCAGGCTTAGACTAACTCAGAGCATCGTTCGTGCACCATTCATGTCAACTTAGCAGCTGGAAGCTTGTTAAAATCAAAAGGTAACATTATTTTCAGCTGAGAAAATCCTATGTTGCAGACAATCAACAGTCCACCAAGCAGCAAGTGCAAGTGGTCTAGGAAAAAGACATGACTCATTTCAAAAACTTAACCCAAGGGTATCTTGCTCTTTCACTATCAATGCCATCTATATTCCAATTTTAAACTTCCTCTGGAGCACATATTGAAGCAGTGCATACTCATGGAAAATATAAATTGTGTTTCCTAAAAGTCCCTAATTTGCTTACCAGGCGAAACAAAAAATGTTTTATGTCATTTCCAGAATTTAGCTCGGCAAGTTCTCTTGAGGAATATACTAAGCTGATACTCTACACAATCAGGAAATACAAGGATGAATTACACTTTACCCCCTCAACTATGAAAATATGCACTTAACTCCCCCTCATCACTAGCCATTACAATATTGATGGAAATTGCTGATGTGTATTTTTTTTTCCGATTCTCACTTTACCCTTATAGCTAACATTTAATAGCAGTTGAAATACTTTGAACAATTTTCCTTTGATTTTCTCAATTAAAACTACACTTTTTACATAACACATGCATCTCTCTCTCTCTCTCTCTCTCTCTCTCTCTCTCTCTCTCTCTCTTTCTCATATATAGACCCATATGTATATGTGCGTGCATATCTCTCTATCTATATGTATATATATACAATATATATGTAGAGACACACAGACATGTAATATATATATATATATACAAATATGTCTACATATGGCGATATATATACATATATGTCTATATGTATATATAGACACACACATGTTTGTGCAAATCTCTCTCTCTAAATACAGATATATATACACATACATATATACATATATAAATATGCATATAAATAAGTGTGCATACACATGTGTCTATATATCTATATAGATACATATATACACACACATATATATGTATATATGTGTCTGTATATATAGACACACATATATAGGCACATGTCCTATATAAATACACACACACATATATGTTACATCTGTTCCTATCTACATATATATACATATCTGTAGAGCACAAATTAATAAATAATAGGAATTAGGGTATAAATATACTTCACATAAATCTCAATATTTTATATTACTAGTTTTTACTTATACGCATATAAATGCATATATAAAGAATATATTTAAAAAATGTAGATACTAATAATAATTTGATATGTACTGAATGTAATTTAAAACATGTTAACGAGTATTAGAATAATCTTTTAAATATATCTAGTATTAAACACACTCACTGGATGTTTGCATTCACAGCCATAAATATAAATTTATAGTCTTGTCATTTTTTTGTTTTTTTAATGCCAAATTAAGATAAAACAATAAAAGAAACTAGCTTTAATTTCTAGGTTTTTAATTGCAGCTATCTTATTCGTCAGGAATTAGTTTGCTTTCCTTAAATGAACAAGACTTTTACCAATAATAAAAATAAAATCTTAGGTAATCAAATTTCTTATCAAAGGATTAATCTCAACAAAGAAGTAGAGGTTGAATTCTAGATCAGAACAACGTTAAATGACGAGAGAGATGATGAACCCATGTAACTGCCCATCTCAGCCTCTGTTTTGGTAGCTTACTTTTCTTTCCTATTGAATCTTCCTTCACGAGCTTCATCTACTACTCAAGCATTCCATCAATGGAAACAGAAAGCTATGTCCTTGGACGAATTATCATAGACGAACAAAAATTGCATATTCACACACTCAAAAGAAATATAATTTTTTTTTATTGCAGACGAAAAGAGAAAAAAGAGTATTATGATATCAATGAAAATCTCAAATCACAAAATGAAATAACAAGATAATGGAGAAGGCAACAACCGTGCATTATGCAGGAATTACTCATTCGCGATTTCAAGATTAGGCAGTAATTCCTCATGCAAAAGAAGGGGAGAGCGAATGAAATCCGGGGACTTACACAATTAAAAACACCTTCAAGGGAGACGAGTCCAGTCATAGGACTGCCGCCGGAAGCGCCACCACCAACCGCCACTGTTTTCAAAACGCGATCGCCGCTTCTGCCGCCGTCGACAACTGCTTTTGCCATCACTATTTTATAATTGGCGATGCTGGGAGAAGCAGAATAGGGTGTCTGATTGCAGGTGCTGTGAGTTTAAGGTATAATCTGAATGAATTTTCAAACTGTTCAGCTAATGCTTATGTAGCTGATGCATTGAATTAGGTGAATCACAAGATTGGTAAGTTTTATTCTAATTTTAAAAAAAAATCAGTTACCTTTAAAAATTATAAATACTTTTTTAAAATATTATAAATATTTTTTTGAGATTTATTTTTATTTTACAAATACTTTTTTCAATAAGTACAATTTATTAAATAAAAATAAAAATATAAAAAATATTTATAATTTATAAACTTAAATAATTTTTTTTATAAATAATTCAAACCTTAAAAATAATTTTTATAATTGATTATGAAAAACTATATTAGGCCCACTAGCCACCATTTTGGCAAAAAGTTTGGGATTAAGGGTAACTTTGGCCAAGGTTTTGGAAAATTAATTCATAAATAATAGATTTAGTAAAATTAAATCATTAATTGAATTTAGTAGAAGTTAACTTTGAAAAGAATTGATGAAATTCCAATTAGCACAAGCTCTAATTTATTTTATGGCTTTTGCAAAATGTTAATTATTGGGTTCCAAAAGTGATTACAAACACTTTATAAAAAATTCAAAGACTTAAACAAAAGCACTTAATGTAAGTTGCCAAATTCTTTTACAAATCAAAAGTCTACATAATTTAGAAATCCCAACCATTTCCTTTGAAAAAAAAAAAGAAAAAAATAATCATTTTTGTGAGGATTAATTTTACCGAAACAGGACAATGACAATATAATTTAAAAAATAAAAAATACAGGACTATATCAGAAGTGGTTTAATTTTGTATTTATAAAATATGGCATTAAAATTGGATGGATCTACCACATTTGGTTGTTCAGATTCCAAGACTTGGCTTAAGTAGCAAATCTTAGGTTCAAAACTATAAGATATTAGGTTAAGTTACAAAACTATAAGGTATTAGGCAGACCTGACCACGGATCGTGGTCAACAAGTTCGCGATCTGCCCGTGAGTTCACGGATCAATTATGGGTTAGATTTTTTCAACTTGTAAATCACCGGGTTGGCGGTTTTATGGGTCGGAACCCAACCCGACGGTTTCTTTTTTTTTATTTTTTTAACCAAAATAATAGTGTAAAAGTGTGTCTTGCAATTTTTGAACCTGTAACCTCCATGTTATGGGCAAACACTCTAACCAACTAAGCTAATAGGTCATATGTCTATAACTTTGAATAAATGCATAAATAAGTCTCATAATTTGTTTTTTTATTTTTTCCCCTCAAATTATTTGTTTTGTTTCTGAAAATTAATATTATTAATCTTGTGCCCCTTTTAAATTTAATTAATTAATTTCAGATATGGCAAGTTACAAATCAAGTTCTATATTTAAGTATTCTACATTTCATTTTAATAATAAGTAAAGTTTTGAAAATTATCTAATGATACTACTTTACAATTATCTTAATAATAAGTAAATTTGTATTTTTTTAAAATATTTAATGATGCTACTTTACAATTATCTAGTATTTATTCTCCAACTTCTCATGTAGTATTATTAAATTATTGTAATATTGTATCGATTTTACATGATAACATTAACTCCAAAGACCATTGTGTTTTATTAATGTAGTGTAAATGAAAAAATATTTTTTAAAAATTCCAAAAATTAATTTCGTCACTGTTATTTTTGACCGTAGGCTTAAATTTTAGCTATTTTTTTTTCAAATTTAAGTTAATTTTTTTTTATTAAGTTCAAAAATTAATAATATTTTTTAAAAATTTAAACCGGAACTGGCTCGACGATTCCAGAACCCGGACCATAACCGACCTTGACGGTTAAGGTTAAAGGTCGGAATTTTCTCGAATCGTGGAATCGGCAGTTTCAAATAGTAACCGACAATTCCTGAACCATGGTCAGGTCTAGTATTAGGTTCGAGTTTTACCAATTTATAAACTTTTATTCATTTTATAGTAGTTGTTGGTTGATTATATTAATTTTCATTATTTTATATATTATTGTTATAATTGTTGATGATTGATATTTGTTATTGTAAGTAATTCTAAAATCACATATACACAATTAATATGTGTGAATCAATATTACTTTAGCAACGAAAATTTGTTGATTCACATTTATGAATACCTCACTTAAAGCCTCCTAAATAAATGGAACCATGATTAGTAATACGTCAGGGGCCTTCTCACTCCAATTAACACAACAAGAGCATCCACCAATTTAATCTACACACCTTAAACTCTCGGAGACTTCTAGATTTTGGTGATACTCTAAGAGAGGAACATAGAGAGAAAATATGGAGGAGAGATAGTATATTTTGTTAGTTGAGAGTACGTCTCATTGTGATATCTTATAGTTTGCACGAGAGATAACAAAAAGATATATCTCTATCCCTATCACATAGTCCAATTAGAAAGGTTCTTATTATCACAATAGGATTTTTAATTATCTCAAATATGGATGCAATTAAAAACTACACCAATATCTCATACTCATACATATTTAACTCTGACTTATTCGAATCACATCCCCATAATTCTCATCTCAAGTCCCTTCTTTCATACAAGGAATAAGGTGTGCAATGAAGCGAAAAAGGAACAAGTGAGAAGAGTTATATTAAGTTACCACCTAACTAGAATAACTCTACAACTCAAAACTCGCTATGTAGCCCAAACTATGTGGTCACAACAGATCAATTTCAGTCATTCCTCCATCAGGGTGTTCACCGTACATCACATAGCCATCTGAGTGATTGTAATGCCTTATAAAGATATGCTTGACCGCTTTAGGACCAAACTTCTCATGCTTGTGGGAAATATTGTTAACAAACCTTACCGACTCCCAAGGGCGCAAGCCTTTTAAATTAGGTTTTCTATCATGCCATAGCTCATAATGCGCCGAAGGAATTGACTTAGAAGGCACAATATTCAATATATAGATAATAGTCAAAATTGCATCTCCCCAAAATGATATTGGAAGATTTGCTTGCGCCATCATTGATCGGCCATATCCAAAAGTGTGAGATTCTTTCTCTTTGCAACCCCAGTTTATTGCAGAGTGTGTGAAATCATTAATTTCTTTATTATCCCATTCTCCTCACGTATCTATCTGAACTGATCAGACAAATATTCTCGCCCCCTATTAGTATATAGAACTTTGAGGTTATTTTCTCTTTGGTTCTCAATTTCAATATAAAAGATCTGTAAAAAATTACCTTTTTATTTTTTTTATTCCATTAACAGCCACATAAATATTTGTGTCATAAAACTTGAAATTAAGACTATTTGAATCCACTTATCCTAAGTTTAAATTAACAAATGATTTAAAGAATACCCAATAATATCAAATCGATACACAATAAATGAAGTTCTTCTATTTTTTTTTTTACAATGACTTTTATATTTTTAGATTGTATCTAAGTTTAATTTTTATTTCAATCTTTCATATTATATTTTTGCATTGTTAAGTTAAATTATTTTGTTATCGGAGTTTTATCATAAATATCATATTGATGCATGGATTTTTTCAATTTTTATAGGGCGTAATTTTTAAAGTGGCCTAACTTTTTCCATAAATGTTTAATATATATTAAATAAAATCCTTTTAATTTTTTCTTCTAACTTTTTTACAAAAACATGTATACCTTTTTTGTTTCTATTTACTTTTAATTTTTTTTATTTTGTTTCATTTAATTATATTAAATTATATCTATTATTAGTATTGATTTAAGATTCTCTAACAATACACCTCCATATAAGTTAGAAATAAAAATATTATAATGAAACACAAGAGATCAAAATTATAATATTTTTAAACTAAAATTTATGATAAATTCTTATTTAGATTTTAAATTTGTGTTCTTCTTAAGTTTTTGGACTTTTCATATCATTGTTAGACCTAACTAAAATAAAGAATGAAAAGATAACATAACAAAAATAAAGCAAATAAATATCAATATTTAAAAATTAAATTTAAAATATCTTCTAAGGTTTTAATAACAATCACATGAATATAATATCATAACACTTGAAATTAAGGTTATTTGAATTCACCTCTCCTGAGATTTGCAGTTTTAGTAAAACATCTTTCTAGTCCTATTATGTTAAAATTCCAAAAAGAAAAAAAATATTTAAAAAAAAAACTAACATTTACGAAAATAATCCATCATTTTAATTAAAAGTCATGTTTTAAATAAAAATATAAAACAAAGTGATAAGCCAAAATTTAAACTTTGAAAATCTCTTCGATTGTATATTAAATACCTAATTTAATAAATAATAAAACCATATATGAATTTTAAAAAAGAAATAGAAAACCAAAATTTTAATTTTGAGGCTACAATCAATAATTATAAGTAATATTGATTGACTTTTAAGTTTAAGAATAACTTTGCAAAAACTAAAGTTTTTTAAAAGATATTATAAAATAAAAGTAACTTAAATTAAATGTTATATTCTTCAATAATTAAAGAGAGTATACTAATTCATAAATGTGAAAACAATGAATACTAATGAAAAAAATGGTTTCCCAAATGTTTAAATTATTAGAAATAAGTAAAAGATCAAAATTAAAGTTCATGTATACTTACTAAAGAAAAAAAATGTTACACCAAAATTTAAATCATGAGTTTTAATAATATATAGAATATGTATTATTATTTAATTATGAAAAAAAATGCATCTGAAAATAACTTCTTCTAATTTTTTTCCCCTAAAGGTGTACATATATTATACTATTAAAGATGATATTTTCATTGAGTCTTCCATTTTGTTATTGAATTACGCAATTATAAGTTTGTGTACCATGTATATATAATTATAAAAATTATAATTGTTATTTATAAATAAAATTAATCTATACTTCTTATGTCGTTGCATAGACTATACATTTTAAAATTTGATCTCATTCATTTTTTAAAAAATTATTTATCACGAAATATAACTACAAATTAGTTTTTTATAAGTTATGCCTTTTAAAAAAAATAAGGGAATATGATACTTTGATATTTAAATAAATTTCTATAAGTTGATTGCCAAAGATTCAAATCTCAATATGCAAATAACCCTTAAACTTACTATGCATGATTTAGCATAGTAAATATTAAGGCTAAATTTGTTACATGAATTTTACCATGAATATATTGGTAGTTGAATTAACATATAGTTAAGAAATACTTGACTTTTACTGTAAATGTCAAATTATTACATATTAAACGAAATTCTTTTAGTTTTTTTTCTTACAGTAGCATTGATACACTTTTAGACTTTAAATTGTTACATAGTGACTTTTTTCTTGTTCTATCTACTTTTTTTTAAGTCTCATTATTTAAATATTAAATTTAAAATCTCTTCGAATGTTTTATAAATAATCATGTGAATATTATTATCACAACACTCGAATTTAAAGTTATTTGAATCCTGAGGTTTACAATTTTGTAAAACATCTCTAGCCCTATTAGGTCAAAAATTCTTTGTAAGCTTTTGGGATGTTCATGAGAACTTGCGGCGGTTGTTATGGCCCTTGGCTTCGCAGCGTGGTAGATTCATTATTTTCTAGAGTATTGCAACATCTTGCAAGGAACATTCCCAAGATTAAGATTGATTTGAAAAATGAATCTAATCATAGAGTTTAGATCAGAAAAATGTCCATGTCATGTGGCACATATTTCTTTAAAGGCTAACATAATTGAATCTTGGTATTTTGATAGCGAATGCTCTAAATATATGACAAGTGATAGAGGAAAGCTAAGGGATTATTAAAGCCTCAGTTATATTATCTTTGAAGATGGAGTTAGTGGACAAATCCTTAGGAAAAGGGACACTGAATGTGGATGGACTTCCACCACTTAAAAATGTATTACATGTTGAAGGGTTAAAGGCTAATTTGATTAGTATTACCCAACTGTGTGATCAAAATTTGTTTGTCAGATTTAAAAAGAAATCATGTTAAGTTTTTGATAATTCTAATAAATATGTTTTGATAGGTTGGAGATCATCTGACGTGTTGCAACACCAGCTAACGTGTTACAATACTCAGACTAATGAAACTGAACTCTGGCACCAGAAACTAGGCATGTGAATTTTCAAAGCCTATACAAACTGGTCAATACAGGTGCAGATCTAGGTATGCCAAATCTCAACAAGAAAAACTGGGGTGTTTGTGGACCACGTCAGTTTAGAAAATAAAGGAAGAATCACATAAGGGTGGGACCAATGTAGGTAGAAAGTATTGGTGGTAAGAAGTATGCTTTCGTTTGGGTTGATGCTTTTTCAAGATTTATATGGATTGATTTCATTAAAGAAAAATCTGATGCATTCATGGATTTTAAAAAGCCTTGTGCTAAATTTAGAAATGAGAAAACATGTAAAATTATCAGAATAAAAAGTGACCATGGTAAGGAAGTTGAGATTTTTGTTTTTTCTAATTTCTGTGATAAACATGGTATCTTCCATGAATTTTCTGAATCCAAAACACCACAATAAAATGGTGTTGCAGAAAGGAAAAACATGACACTTTAGGAAAGGGCTTCTGTGATGTTAAACTCCAAGAGCTTACGTGGAGATTGTGGCTAGAAGCATTGAATACTGTATGCCCAATCTTAGTCATTTTCATATATTTGGTTGTGCTTGTTATATGCTCAATGATTGAAAATACTTAAGAAATCCCAAAAGTGATTCATGAATCTTTCTTGAGTATTCAATGAATAGTCGATCATACAGAGTCTACAATATGAGAACATGTATTGTTGTGGAATTCTTCAATATGTTAATTGATGATTTTCGTGATTTTGCAGAAAATTCACAAGAAGAGGAAATCTTTAGTCTTTGTGAAGAAACAGGAACTGATCAGGAATGAAACATCAACAGTGATGCTAGTACAACACCTGAAACAACATCTGTTGATGTTGCTCAGGATGTTGCAACATTCTCAGAATTTGAGGAAGAAATAGAAAGTTTTGATATTTTTGAGAAAGTAAAAAAAGAGCCTTCTAGAAAAATCTATAAAAATCACCATATTGATCAAATCATTTCTGATGTCTTAGAAAGTGTGAAAACAAGAGGCAAGGTGAAGGTAAACTACAGAGATATGGTAAGATGTGTATGTTATACTTCACTTTTTGAACCTATGAATGTGAAAGAGACTCTAATTGATCAATTTTTCAGAAATGATGTTTAGACCTTAATGCCTATGCCTAAAGATGTAAATATTATTAGTGCCAAATGGATTTTCAAAAGGAAAATAGATGAATTTGGTAGCATAATTAGAAACAAAGCTAGGTTAATGGGTCATGGTTATACTCAAGTGGAATTGGTGATTACTGATGAAAACTATGCTCTTGTTGCTATAATTGAGTGACTTCTTTTGACCATTGCATGTCACATAGGTTGTTGTTGCTCTCAATTGTCATGGATCATACAAATGTTAGGGGATTATGGGATAGAGAAAGATATTTTAACTGTGTATTGTACTATAAATATCTCTAAGAATTTTATCCTATATTCAAGGACAAAACACATAGATATCCAGCACCATTTTATAAGGGACTTAGTTGAGAGAAAGGTTGTGACCAATGATTATGTTACAACTGAGAATCAGCTAGCTGATATTTTCACCAAAGCCCTTGACTCTCAACTAAGCCCTTGGAGTATGTGTATTGTAAAAAGTATTGAATGCAGTGTTGTAACACCTCATGCATGATGTGTTCAGTAGAAATGTTGCAACACCCAGATACAACATTGTCATGCATATATTAGAAATATAGGACTTCATGCATTTCTGTTTTCATCCCTTAGTCATCCTGCATTTAGGAATATCTGCATAAATACTACAGTATATTCCAAATTCAATTAACCATTTTTTATTTTCACTAAAAAGTAGATGTGTACTGAAATTATGAAAATTTCTCAAAATGTGTGCTTAAAAATTTATTGTTAACATGATTGGAGGTCTTTGACAGAAAAAAACTACCTATCCAATGAAGTGGAGCTAGTTATATATGGATTAATTTTGTGTAATAGAAAAGGCAAATTCGTGTGAAAAAAGCTAACCTTTGGAATAAAGTGAAAGCTACTGACTGACTAAATCCATCATGCTTTTGTTGCACCAAAATACTTTAGGATTAAGATTCATAGTTCATGGAGTTTGCTGACAAGTGTTATATTAAATGTTATAACATTGAGAAAAAGATCTCTTGGTCACTACTCACAATTTATAAGTTATGCTTGGTTTTGTGATTTTGATTTGAAATAAACGCATCATAATTAGGCACATTTTAGGAACATTCCATACTTGAGTTAGGTGATGATTGATGACTGATTTGATTTAATTTTAATTTGTGATAATATCTTGAATAATTATCAATCTCCTATCTAACTCCTTTATTTTAGGGAAGTAATATATGTGGTGTGAAACATGAATGGAAAACAAATCTTTTAGATATTTATCATTTGAGTTAATATCTATTGGATATTTATCTCTACACTTTGGGTGGGAATTAGGGTTCATCTCAAGAGGTTTAAATGTCCCAACACTCTCATTTATGACTCACCCTAATTCAATTTCTCTCACTACCATTCTCACAACTTGTCTCCTATTATTCTCTTTGCACTAACCTTTCATTACAAATATTAAATAACAATAGTAAGAACAAGGAGTGTGACTTTGGCAGATATGGTGAAGATGATTCAATAGGAAAGAAGAAGAGGAAGAACAATGACTGGAGAAGACTATCCATGTCCCATGCCCCTATAAATCGTTCCTCTAGGCCAAGATTCACCATTGCTTATCCTACTTGCACATCCACAGATGCCAGAAGAATTTTAGAAAACGTCTAATGGGCACTTTTCAAACTCTACTGCAATTTGCCTAAGAGGTTTAAAGATCCAAAATCTGCAAAATATGGTAAAGTGTGTGTTAGAAAAAGAATTTATCATATCACTCCTGATGTTATCAATGAATTCTTGGGATCACCTAGGGTTGAAAATAATGAGTTGAGAGAAAGCATGGATGAAATAGTTGCTGCTTTGAGTGAGAATGTTGTTAAGAAGCGGCCTACTAATAAGGAAAATTTTCCTGCTAAAATCTTTACTCTTATGTATGGCTTGCTTCATAAAATCGCCATCTGTAATTTGACTCATAAAACAAACACTACTGTGGTTGTAAAAGAACAGGTAATTCTTCTTTATAGCATTGGTACTAATTGGGCCTATGATGGGTGGATCTGACACTGCTCATGGTATACTTCATTTTTCTTTCTTGATTTATAGTATTCTAACCTCTCAAGGTTTTGTTAAGAATGGATCAGAAGCATTGGAAAGTCCTCCAGGGCCTATACGAGTCTCTTACAGGTTGTTTCATGGGCCTTATATCAATGATCTCCCTCAACCTTTGAAGGAAAATGTACTAGTTGCTGATGTTGCATCAGATGTCCACGAAGTGTTACAACATCATTTGCATTGCTGTTATGTTTCAAGCCAGAGCTGGCTGAGGCTCATAAATAAATCCAATATTGGACAGAGAAAGATCAGAGGTTCTTAGACTAATTCATGAGGAGAAGCCTTCCACAGCTGCTGATCTATTTTTGGCTACTTTGGTAAAAAAGGGGGAGAATCAAGTTGTGTTGCTAATGGACAAGTTTAGGGGGAGCAAGATGTTGCTGGTACTGATGATGATGCTGTGGAGGAAGAGTATTCAGAAGATAAAAATGATGATGAGACAGAAACAGAGGCCAGTGATGAGAAAACTAATGAAGATGATGATTGATCATCTTTTATGTATTCCTTTTGCAAATATTTTCTGCTTTCATCAGTTGATAAACACTTTGGTACTTTAGACATTTGTGAATTTTATCTGTTCTGGTAAGTGGCTCAGATATGCAGGGGGAGTAGTACCATTGTTTTATGTTGGATGTGATAAGAGTAGTGTAGCAACATTTATGTTACCACATTTTGATATTGCTATTGATACTGAACTTTGAAAACCTACATTTAAGTTTCAGGGGGAGCTTTAGTTGATTTTGACCAAAAAATGCCAAAGGGGGAGATGTTGAGTTGGTTTTATACCAATAATTCGTATACCTTTTGATTAATATTTAGTTTATTTTCAAGTATTTATGTTACTTTTTATGCATTTAGTTTGAAATTTTGTAGGTAATGGTAAAAAGGAGAAGAAAATGGAAAGAAACATAAAACTTGGTTAAAATTTCAAAAAATCCACTTTATGCTACTATTCTGGGCAGTGTTCGTATTTCAATCATAATTCTTTGCTCCAATATCATTTTGACTTGATTTTTGAACCATTGGAAAATAAGAGATATATCTAGAACTTTTATATTTACCACGAAATCTAGTTCCTTCGATTTACATGAGAAAAATCAGGTTCTAAAGTCTACAATTGACTGAATTTTTTTTAGTATGACATATCTTGGTATTATAGGAATAACTATTTTCAAAGATTTCATATTGAATTGATTCAAGTGTCTATAGAAAGCTAAGACACAGGGATACAATTCATTAGAAGATACCAAAAGCCAATACATCCTAGAAAGACGTAAAAAATGAGTTTAAACAGGATGAACAATGTTAAAACACTGAAGCGAAGGAGAAAAACTGCAGCAATGGTGCCTAGGCGCCAAAGAAAACTGAAGGCACGGCGCCTAGGCGCCAAAACAGGGCACTTAGGTACTGAAAATAGAGCAAATGGTACTTAGGCGCCACAAGTCAATTCCTAGGCGCTGCCAGGCTGACAAACAAGGCTAAAATATACATTTGCTCTCTTTAGGACATCTCCCATCTGATTTTTAACATTTCAAAAGCCTCCAAATCAGTTTAGAGAGGGAGAGGAGTGAAGAGAAGCCAAGAAAAGAAAGAAAAGAAGAGAAAAAGGCAAGGAGAAGAGAAGAGGAATTCTTCCAAAATTGAAAAAGAAGACATCTACAGGAAAAGAAATTTTTCCTCTTCCAAGTTTTATTTTTATTTTCCTCTTTCTCTCTTTAATTATGTTCATGAATATTGTTAAGTTATTAATTATTTTTACCATTATGAACTAATTTCTTTTTTAGGGTTGTGATATAATCTAATTAGGATGTTTTGAATATTTTCACCAATTTAATTCTTTATTTATTTTCAAGTTGAGTTTTCTACATAGTTCATAATGCTTTCAATTACTTGGCCACTAATTAAATGAATTGCTAATCATATTAACCAGGAGATGATATATGTGTCTAGTTCTATGTGTAGAAAATCATAAATTACATGTGAGATAGGAATATACTTACATAGTTTGTGTAGTCATGTTTGAGATCTATAGAACCTAATGAATTGTTGATTGTTGTAATTAACATATGAATATAGTGGGTTAGCAATTGATGACATTTTCGTTAGACCTCGGGAGAGGCTAGTGGATAATTTAGGAATTCTCGACTATTACTTGGGAAATAAATTGAGATTGATGAGATGAATTATTCAATTCGAACTAATAATGGTGAAATCATAACACTAGGTCTTTTAATTTAGTGAATTTGATCTCTAAATACTTTTTATTATTAGTTTAATTTAGTTGGATTTAGTTTGTAATCATAAACACATTCTTGCGTTCATTCAAATAAAATTAGAGTTAATATAATTTCGATACTTAATAATTCAATAGTTCTCGTGGGAATAATACTCTATTCATCATTTTATTACTTGTTAACGATAACGTGCACTTGCGTTTACTAAATTCCGTAACAGGAGAATGTTAATCATAAAGATTGACATTTATGGAAGCTGACATTTTGCAGAGGATACAGGTGTTGCAAGAAATATTGTGAGAGATGTTGCAACACTGGCGGAATAGAATTTGATTAATTATAATTACTTTGTGCAAATTTCCATAATTTAGGAATGTTTGAAATATTTATTTTAGATATTTTGTAAAGTCACACGTGTAATAAATGTATTGAAATTAAAGATATTCTTGATTTGTCTTGATAAGGTAAGATAAGATTTGTGCAATCTTATAGATAAGACAACAAATCAAGGAATCAATCTCTTTCGGATATGCAACAATCAAGACCCAATTTCAAGGGAATTTGGACTGGAATAAACGTGCTGCAAATTTACCAAGTTTGAACATTAAAGAAACTAAGTGGATGAACTAAATAGTGCCACAAAAGTGATTCAAGGGTTAGACGAGTTTACTCTCATACATTCTTTGGGAGAACAAGGTGAAATATTTTTTGGAGATGACTGCATCAGCCATCTGAAGGAGTTTAGAGTTGGATGGATTCCAGCAGTGTTGATTACTTATATACATTCTTCGGGATAAGAATGTGAAAGATTTTTGAAAGATGACCGCGTCAGCCATTTGAAGGAGTTTAGGGTTGGAGGGAGTCCAACAGTGCTGATTAAAGTCGAGGGAAGCTCGCAGAAATAGATAATTAGTTGAATGCAAAGAATGGTATTCATTTAAGAGGGAGTCTTTAAATTGATTTAATTCCATATATTGTATTCTATAAAATTGATACTAATTAATAGATTGCTTCTTTCTTCTAGGCGTGACCTCGTGCATGTAGAGTACTTTGTACTTGAAACACATAAAAATTTTGGTGTTATTTTCATTTTCCTACATATTCTATCTAGATGTTACAACACCATTATAAATACTGAACTAAATGTTACAACACTTGACAAGTTGATGTTGCAATATTTCACACAACACTAAAAAAATTTTAAAACAAAATTGGGCAACAGATTCTATCGGCTTCTTTGAAGCCTCTAGGTTTTTCTACGTTATATGTAAACATTCAAGGTCCAAAATTCTTTTCTATTCTTTTTCTTTTACTTCTTCTAAAATACGATTCACTAGTTTCACCATTATCATGAGAGCTACTATTATTATGATAATCTTTTTCCAAATCCTTATATTGAAAGTTATGAGCACTTTGGTCTTGTAAAAGTGAACGAAATTACCCCTTATCTATATCAAATGAGTTAGCATCTTTAATTGTCTTATTTTCAAAAAATTCATTTGTAGTAGCTTCAAAGGCAATGTTATTCTTCAAATCTAAAAATCTGTGTACGTTACTATCACTAGCATAACCAATAAAAACTGATTTAATCCCTTTAGGACCAATTTTATTTCTCTTAAATGAAGTATCTAAAGCATAGATAAGACAACCCCATGTTTTAAAATATTCCAGGTTAGGAGCCTTATTTTTCCATAATTCATATGGAGTTTTATCAAACTCTTTATGTAAAATTCTATTACAAATGTGATTAGCAGATAACAAAGCTTCACCCCAAAAATTAGAACATAAATACGAACTCAATAACATAGCGTTAACCATGTCTAGCAAAGTTCTATTTTTACGTTTTGGCACACCATTTGTTGAGGGGTACGAGGTGCACTATTTGGTGTGTAATACCATTTTTTTCACAGAATTTGATAAATTCATTTGGAAGATATTCACCTCCCTTATCATTTTTTAATATTTTAATTTTTTTACCTAATTGATTTTCTACTAGTGATTTGTATATTTTAAATGCACCAAAAACTTCTCGTTTGATCTAAGTAAATATACTTATACTTAGAATAGTCATCTATAAAAGTCACAAAATATCTTTTACCATCTCTAGTTTCAAGTTCTTTATTATCACAACATCTTAATTCTAATGTTCTTGAATTTCTAGTTACAAATTTAAAAGGTTTCCTAGTTAATTTTGCTTCAGCACAAAATTCACATTTCATGGAGTCAATATTACACTTAGGAATTATATTAAATTGAGACATTCTATTAATTATTTTCTTACTAGCTTGTCCTAACCTATAATACCAAATATCGTTCAAGTCAAACATAAGAAGAATGCATAATATTCTCATTAATAGTGCTCAAAAGATACATCTTGTCTTTAGCATAATCTTTGTCGATAAAAGTCCCATTTTTTGTTATGATCATTTTATCAACTTCAAATACAACTCGAATTCTATGATGGCTTAACAAGAAAACAGAAATAAGGCTCTTTCTAATGCCTAGTACATGAAGCAAATTCTTTAAATGAGGGTCTTTCCAGAAGACAATTTCAAATTGATCGAACCACAACCTACTATCTTGCTTGTTGTAGAATTTTCCATGAAGAGCTTATTGTCCTCCTCCACTTTATTATAAGTTCTGAAAACATTTTTATGTGGTGTAACATAGCATGTAGCTCCTGAATCCACCCACCAACTTTTATTAAAATCCACTATAAAGGTCTCGGTAATCATGGCGATAATTTTCTCCTCTTTAATATTGTTTCTTTCGTTACTACCTTCTGTCCCTTTTCATTACTACCCTTCTGCCTATTTTGGAAAGGCACTGCGCAACTTTATGATTAGTCTTTCCACAAACATAACAAGGACCTCTGTTTGAATCCTTATTTTGAGACTTTACCTTAAAGTTGATACTAGGCTTGAAATTACCCTTTTTCTTTTTCTTGAAAGCCATCTTAGAACCATCATCATTACTAGGATAAGATGAATCAAATGAATGCACTTTATTGAAGTAAAATTGGAACCACTTATCCGATTTTGATCTTCCTCCAACTTATCATGCATTGGTGCTTGCTCCTCAATTTGCTAATGTTGAAGAAGTTCCTCCAAAGTTTGACTTTCTCGCTTATGCTTCAACAATTTTCTATAGTCTTTCCATGAAGATGAAAACTTACTAATGATGGTTGAAACTTGGAAATCGCTGCAATTTCTTGAGCAATTGGTTCATCATCCACCATCTTAAATTCCACATGCTTGTTGATAAAATATGCTCTATGCCCGGCATCTTCTATTGTGTTCCTTGCAACAAGCATAGTCCATAACTCCAGTGTTGTTGAGTAATGCCAAAATACATCACATAAATCATTGGATATTGCTCCTAAAATCATCCCACTACATATATTGTCATCTTCCAATTATTTAATATGCTATTGAGAGTATGACCCATTCTCATTGTTGGTTTGTGGACATGACATTTGAAGTACATAGGCAACTCTTTGCATTGTCAAAAGGAAATAGATTCTTTAAAGCCAACGATTGAAACTCAGGCCACCAAAATGCTCCAACCTTTCAACCTCTTGTGAGGGCATTTTTATCATTACTGGAGTAGTCATTTCTAAATTTGTTTTTTTTAACTTGTTAGGAAAAAATCTCTAATTGATATAAAGGAAAATTTAAAATTGAGAATCGATGTACCACTTAAGATACTTTCTTAAGAACAACAATTTCTACACTATGCAGATGTCTTCTTGGAAATTATATTTGTTACCAGAACAACAAGCCCAACACCAAATATATTCTAAAGACTGCACTCTTAAGAATAGATACATAAATCACCCTTGTATGGAAGAAGAAGGGAAGAAAAATAAAAAAATAAAAAAAATAAGCTTTTTTTCTGCTTCACTAGCCTCGTGTTAAGATCAACATTAAGGTGGTGAACTATTATTTATGGGGGAATACCAAGCAAGTCATCCATTTCCCATGTAAAAACTTCAATATTTTCTTTAAGAAAGGCAACTAGGTTCTTCTCAACTACTGGCGCGAGACTAGTGCCAAACCTTGTCATCTTTGACGCATCATTGGGTATCAGTTTGATGACCTTGAGCTCTTCGATCTCCTCCAATCTAGCTTCACCAAGCTTTCTTTTCTTTACTTTGGTTGTCGCTTCAGTCATTGGCCCATCTTTTAATGAATGCACAATTTTATGTTTTCTTTTGTCTGTAGTGGTGTTGCCTCCAACTTGGTGCCTTATTTGGTTGTTAGCCTAGTGCAAGGTGTTGGCATAACACTTCCTAGCCATTCTCTTATCCCCTACTACTTCTCCTACTCCCTCTGCCATTAGGAACTTCAGCTTCATGTAGTAGGTGGAGGCTACAACACGTAATAGATTCAGACTCGGCCTTCCCAAAATCATGTTGTATGTGGAGGAAGCCTTGACAACTAAAAACTTGACCAACTTTATCACCCTCCTAGGATATTATCCCAACAAAATTGGGAGAGAGATTTCTCATACTGCTTCACAACTTCCCCACTGAATCTTGTAAGTGGGTGTTGACTTTGCTCAGTAGCACATTATCAATCCCCAACTGCACGAAAGCATCATGAAATATGATATTGGCAGAGCTGCCACTGTCAAGCAAGATTTTCTTAACCTAAATTTTTGGCACTCACTGTTGCCGATAGGATAGGCATCGTTATGTGTGTCTCTTGACCTATCTAAATTCGAGTCAGTAAAAGTAATCTCTTCTCTCAAAGTTTGAAAATTGTAGACTTGTTTCATTAAGTGGCCAAGGCGGTAATGCACCCCTCCAGTAGCGTATAAGAGAGCCTTCCTAGCATTATGGGAGTTTGCACTCGGGGGATCTCCAGATATAACACCGATCACTCTTGTTGTTGGTAGGTTGTCATCCTCATAACCCCTCTTCTTACTCTCACTCACTTGACCCCGAGATAGGTCTCATGGCCTTGGCGCGTAAGGTTGCCTAAGGTTGTGACGCTCATCTTTAGACTTGTCCATAAATTCTATCAAGTATTCTCTTCGGTTGAGTTTTTCAATTTCATTATACAACTGATGGCCCTCTTCAGTCGTATGCCCTAGAAACGACAGTTCTTATTAAATTTCTATCATTTGGAACATTTTTTCATGGGTCAAGGTGGTTGGACTAACCTCTCTACTCCATCACGACCAGTATCTCCGATATTCTTAGCTTCGAAGGGGGTGTATTGATTGTTTCCAAAATAAGGAGCATGCATCCTCTCCTCCTTTTTCCTCCCCTCACGTCTCTCTTTTTCTCGATGTTTCCTCTTTGTTAGCACATTCACATATGTGGTTTCCTCAAATTTGATATACTTTTCAGCCCTAGCTAACAATATTTCCAAGGTGCTTGGCGGTTTTCCTATAATTGACTCTTTGAGCCTTCCATGGCGGAGGTTTTGCTGTATTAATACTGCTAGCATCTCATGCTTGGCATGGAGAACCTTGTGCACTGTCTCAACAAAGCGCATAATATTATCTCAAAGTGGTTCCCCTTCTCATATTGTCACAACAAATACATAAGTTGTAGTCTTAGGGTACTTGTCGTTTATGGAGAATTGTGCAAGAACCTCGAAGCTTATAATACTATAATTGGCTAGTTGGTTGAACCAAAACAGTACGTGCTTGGTGAGTGTGGTATGAAAAATCTTGCAAAAATGCAGCATCATTCAAATCATAATGATCTGCTTTTGCATAAAATTTGTCAAGGTGTTCCTGCGGATCGCCTATCCCATCGGATTCTGCGAGGTTGCAAATTTGCTATGCTTAAGGGACACAACCGTAAGTAGGAGTTACTTTATCATGCGTCCTTGTAAGCCAGATGGGATACTCGATGGCACAGTGGGTGTTTTCTTTGTCTCCTCTCTATGCCTAGTGTCATCCAAGAGAGGTGATGCTATTGCTGGCATCCGCATGAGCTCTCCTCCTCCTTGTCTAGTCCCTTCATGCCTTAACTCTTCTTCTCAAGAGCTAGATTAGAATCCTAGCTTTTATGAGAAGACAGGGGGCTCTTCCCTTTGTTGGTTTTTGATATATTGAACTACTACTTGAGCAGCAGCTTGTTATGGCATCCTCATAGTCCTTAACGCCTCATGCATAACACTGTTGGTTGCTTGGGATCAACAGGGTGAGGTTGCGACAATGCTAGGGAGGTGGTGGTGGACACTAGTCTGCTCCATTTCCATTGATGCCCTTTGCATGTAATGCGTCTTTGGCGCTTTCTTCCTTAGCAACTGTGGATCTGATCTGCATTTTCAGTGTTTAGGCAGCAAAGTTCCCACAAACAATACAAAAAATGATATAGTATAACCTCGATTCCCAAAACTCCAAGTTGGATGTCTCGCATTAGATGGGCTAATGTCAGCATCACAAAAAGTTATTAGGGGTACCGGGGTTTTCCCAACAAAAATCTTTCGATACTCAAGTCAGAACCAGAGAGAATTTGAGATCAAAGGACTGAAAGCTATAAGAATGCAAAAATGAATTGTGTATCCTTGAAAAGTGATAGACTGAAAGTATTTATAGAGAAACTTTATCTGGTATTAGGTGGTTCGTAGACCATATGAGCCCATTGGGATGAGCCATCTTATTGGACTTCTTTGAATTATTTTATTTGGCCTTATATTGTTGAACCATGTCTTATCAATTTTGGAAACAATATATATTTTGCGTTCTGATAAGAAATCAATTTTACAAATATAATATGTTTTTAGTTTTTGTTTTTGAAAACTTTGCAAAATTCACCACTAGAAATAGTATCGAGACTCGGTCTAAAATTTATCAAAAGGGAAAATTTAAAGGTAAATCTATGGTGGTAGTTGAAAAACACTTTGAAGGGAGAGTAAAATAGAAAGCCATTTTATTCGGGCTCTTGTTAAAGTGCATTGGATGTAATACCACTTTTTTGGCCAATGATCATAGATGAACAAGATATATTACACCCTATCCATTCACAAATTTCACTTTTATTTTTTGTAGTAATGATTGGTTGGAGGTTGGGCTAATAATGTTGAAAATATTAGTAAAAATATTGTCTTGATGAAATAGGATTTAACTTTTTTTTATTTGGGCAAAATTGTGATAGGATTTAGTGGAATTATGCAGACAGAGAAAATATGCATGACTGAGACAATCATCAACTTTTTTGTAATTAATTAATGGCCTTGCAGTAATGATGGGCTTTGAGATATCTTTTGAGTGTGTCAGTCTCGAAAGATTATCTCAAGATTTTTGTTCCGTACAATGAAAAGTTGTTATTCTGCATCTGTAATTTTCATGAAGAAGAAATGATAATTGACTGTAAAATGTACCAACTGGAAGAAGACGGTTAAAGTACCAAAATGATATCCTTCCATCCCAAAAAATATATTCCTATTAATCAATTACTTCGATTTATTTTTTGTAGTACAGTAGCGAACAATCTAATCAGCTTTAATGAAATTAATTGTATAATATAATTAACATGATAATTACTAAAATTTGAAAGTTCAGTAAAGCTAAAATCATGTTGACAATGTTTTGTCCTCGCGGTCAAAATTGTGACGTCAAAAACTCCACTGTTATAAGATCTTGATTTCAAATCTAATAAAATATGTGGCTTTTTCTCCCTTTCTATTGATTTAAAAGTTGTTATTTGAATGTTTATTGTAATTATTTGGTTATTGATAATTGTATTAAATTAATTATTAATATTTTAATATAATAATATAATTTATCGCTTCATTAAAAAAATCAAAATTATCAAAGAATCACTACAATAAGTTACTCAAAATATTAAAAAATTTAATTTGGCATTGTAGTAAGGGGAACAACTATCTTGGAATAGAGAAAATAGTAAATAAAATGTTTATGGGTCAAGAATAATTATTTACCAGTCCGATGAAGAAAATACAAAACTAAAATAAAAAAATTACAAACTTTGAATTATGTTGATTATTCGTTATTATATGTCATAATGGAATAGTAAAACTCTTTCTTGTTTTAATATTTTTCTTCAAGATTTTCTTCCTAACAATTTATAATTAGAGTATCTTTAGCGGAAAACCATTTAGACCAAATTAACCATCATTATAGCCTCTCCTAATTGATTTTAGTGCATATTCGCTTTTCACTCTCCATAAGTCACAAGGCTTAGGCAGGGTACCACCCAACATTGTTATGTACTAATTTCCCTACTTGTCCCAAACTTTTTTTATTATTTTTAATTTTTGATATAAAAAATAAGTCTATATTTTTTAAAATAGGTTTTTTTTTCTGCAAAAACGTGCTATTGCTTAAATTACTAATATGAATTTTACTAACTTTCAATCACTAGTTTGAAGTATAGATATATAAAAATACTTTTATATATTTAGAAGGTTATTCTAATGCTAGTTGGATAATTAGTGTGAATAATAATAAATCTACCATTTGATGGTATACCTGACCATGGTCGGTCAGAATCGGATGCAGCCCGTAATCGATTCGTGGTCAACAGTTCGGAAATTATTGATCATGGGTCGGCGGTTTCGACCCTTAATCGGCTCTTTAGTCCAAGGCCTGGTTAAGGATTGGGGGTTTCCCAACCCTTGAATCGGCAGTTTAACAACCCTAAATCGATGGGTCCAATATGGTGGTTTAGAGTTTTTTTTTTTTGTTTTTTTTATGATAAACGACCTAGATTTCTAGGTCGTTGATCATCAATGACCACAATTAAATGGTCGTTCTTAGATCAACGACCACAATTGAATGGTCGTTCTGACATGGCCAGATCCCAACGACCATATTTTTGGTCGTTTGGTCACCCCCCTTTCTTTTTTCTTTTTTTTTTTCTGAAATAGGTTTCTAAAATCTAAACTTATAAATACCCCCAAACCCCATTATTTTTTCTCATAAAAAACTCTCAAATTCTCTAAACTCTCTCAATTCTCTCAACTATAAAGTGTCAATTTTATTTTTTCAAGTATTTAAATATTTGTTGTTAATTCTTTCATTTATATTGCCAATATTATATTTCCATATTTCCTTCATCTTCGATTCTATCAATTATCAAATGGTCAATTTAAGTTCAAGCAGCAGAGGTAAGAAAATATGGCCTCTTCCGACATTGATTCAAAACCTACACTCGACATGAATTATAAAATGGAAATAAGTAATGATGAACAACCTCATATATTTTCAACTCAAGAAAGTACGAGTGATGTCAATGTTTAAGCTACTTCTACTCCAAAATCTTATATTTTCACCAAATATTTTGAGAAGGTGAAACTTCCGTCCAGAGAGATGCGAGCAAACTATAAGTATTGCTCTCAATTATATAAATTTCAATTTGGAGAAGATTATGGATCATTGACAAGACATATAGAGAAGAAGGATCCAGTTGAATATGCAAATGATCGTTCTCAAACTCAAATTCTGACGTACTCGTCTTCTAGTAGAAGTAACGATTCTAACTTATTTAAATATTCTGATGTTAATTTTAAAGAAAGAATAGCTAATTTTGTTGTTGTTGAACATCTTTCTTCTTTATTTTTGTTAATAAATTAACTTTTGAAGATTTTTATCAAAATGCATTAAATTCTGCTGCTAAATGTGTTCCACGAACCACACTCACACGCATACTAAAAAAATAATATATTAGAGGTAAAAAAAATTAATTAAATTATTTGCTAATGTAAATAATAAAGTTTCTTTATATTCTGATATTTGGAGTGATCATTGTCAAACCTATTCATATATGGGTATTACTTGTCATTGGATTGATAATTGTTGGTCAATCTAAAAAATGTTACTTGCATATAGAGTATTCGATGAAGCGCACACAACTGAGAATATTTTTCAAATGATATTTTTAGTATTAGACAAATATAATTTAACTACTAATTTATTTTTTCAATATCATTTGACAATACTAGTTCAAATACTATTAGTATAGAAATCTTAAAGTTGTATATAAGTCATCAATTGGCGGTATTTTTTTTCATATTAAATGTATATGTCAAGTTTTAAATTTGTGTGTACAAGTTGGATTAAGACATTTAGAATATCAGCTTAGGTCCATTAAGCAAACAATTGCTTACTTTGGATCACATCCACAAGTTATGAAACAATGGGCTAAATTTTGCAAGGCCAATGGTATGATGCCTAAAGGATTTCCACGGAATGTTCCAACCTTTTGGAATTCAACATATTTATTATTACAAGAATCTTTTGATTATAAAGAATTATTGTATACATTATTTATGCAAAATATTAATAATGCGCATTTGTTTTCAAGCCAATGGGCAGTATATGAAAAAAAATAATATTTGAAAAGTTTTTAATGACACCACCTTACTATTATCGAGAGTTTATTACCCAATTGCCCATTTATTATTAGTTAATTGTTGTAATATTGCAACAATTTTAAATGAATACTCTAATGATGAAATTTTAAAATATTATGTTGAAGTAATGGAAACTAAATGGGAAAAATATTTTTTGAACATTCTAGAAATTCATTTAGTTGCTATTGCTTTTGATCCTAGGCTTAAATTAGATGGTTTACAAGACTTGTTAATAATGTATTATGATGCTTTAATTCCTAAAAAATGACCATTCTTCTAATCTTGCATTTATTGTACATAATGTTAGAACATATTTAAATAATTTTTATAACGAATATAGTTAAAGTATGGTGAACAAGTCACTCAACTTGGGACCCTAAATACTAGTAGTAGTAGTAGTTTTAGGCTTATTAAGGCACAATTTTTAGTAAAACAATAGATAAACATCCGAGAGGATTCTTAGGTTCTAGGCAGGAACTTGAGAATTATTTTAACATTACTTTTAAGTTTAATAAGGCAGATGACGAGGGAGAATTCGATATTTAGCAAGTGTGGTTGTAAAAGACGTGACTTACCCAATTTTATCTGTGATGGCGAAGGAGAATCTTGTTTGCCCCATCTCAACTATTACTGTGAAGCAAGTCTTTAGTGCGGGAGGTAACATATTGAACGAAAAATACTCAACCATGTATCCCAAATCTTTAAAAGCCCTATCATATCTCGACGATTGGACGAAGGCCAAAAAACAAATACAAGATATGAAAATTTTGGATAATGAACAAGATGATTTAGACATAAAAGGAACAAACACAACGATGGGAATGAGTGAGAATGATTGAGTCATGCCACTTCCTAAGGTAAGAAGGGTAAAAAGGTAAGAAAACTACATGAGATTTGATTCCTCTACAGCCTAACAGGATACGTAGGCAACTTAAATTTAAGTTTAAACCCTTTTTTATTTTTTAAAATTTATAGAGCTAAATTTTAGTTAACAATATTTTTTTATCAAATTTAATTTCAAATTAAAAAATGGTTAAAAGTCGATTTATGAATCAACGATTAATCGGGCCTGGAACTGCCGATTCATGAACTGGCCCTTAACTGGCAAATGTCGGTTAAGGATAAGGGTTGGGATTTCCCAACCCTTGGACTCACTAGTTCATGAACCACCCGGACCTGGTGGTTCATGAATTGTGGTCAGATCTAATATAACGCCTTATTATTAATAATTAATTAAATGAATTGGTATATAATTTAAATTAAGTATAGTTTATGAATCAATAAATTTGTGGGGTAGGCATATATATATATATATATATATAGTTATCTTATCACCCTATTAACGTATAACCTACTTCATTAGAGCAGAAGAGGGCGTCAGCTGTTTAGCAATCAAAGTTCATAGGAGCGCGAATCAGTCAGCTAAATAATATCACTATCTCTGAATAAGTTCAATTGTGAATCATCAGGAAAATAAATGCAAGTATTAATTGTAAAGGGAACAATTGTCCATGGTTGTGGCAATTCAAGAAGAAACGAATTGATTTCGGGCCAATCAGATTCAAGGAGCATGGGAATTTATAAATATTTAATGCATTGTAGGGCAATGGTTTGCATCACTCTTACATCTAGCAATTCAAGAAGAATTCATATTTCGGGCAAGTGAATTCCGATAGCATGCATTCATGTATATTATATTTGATAAATATTCAATGGAGTGTAGGGCATGGTGGAATCGTATCACTTTTACATTAAATATATTAGAACTACTATAAAAATCTATGCATAATGAATAACAAACTTTGATTTATATTAGGATGTGCGATTTGCTAATTACAGTGATCAGTAATCTTAGTTTTATGCTAAATTATACATAATGAATTAACTAGAGTATTTAGGATAATCCCGCCTTGACCAAATATTTATTGAGTTGTTTATTAGGTGTACATTTCAATACAATAGTTATGGGTCTAACTCAATATATTAGATTGTAAGTTGGAGATGTTTTATGTTAGTGGAAGCTATTGAATAAAATCTAATAAATTATTATTAGACTAATTAAATTATATTTACTATCATAGATTAATTTTATTTGTGTACAAGGAATTTGGGAGTTTAGGATATCAACTATTGAATTTGAGGTAAGTGATCTTGCACTCTTTTGGTCATATATAACTCGTATATGTAGTACTTTTGGTGTGTGTGTAACTTTTTGCAACTTAGATCAAGTAAACTTATATATGTATTGAATTGAATGTGAGTGAAAATGATTTGAGTTTTGTGAATTTTAAATATGAAAATTGAGCATATATTGATATGTGTGATTTCATGAATGTGGTGGTTTGTAAATGTGAGTATTGTGGATGTGTTTAAATCTATTATTGAAACCTTACATTATTAACTATTTCGGAATAGGCAATAGACAATTAATACTTATTGGGATTTGAGAGATTGATCTGTGACCTAGTGCAGGGGGTTAAGGTTATACTAGTGACCTAGTACAGGGGTTAAGCCTATACCAGGACCTAAGATAAGGGGGTTAAACCTGTTCATTACCGTGTTTATTTTATATATTTGGTTTTGTATGGTGGATTTTATGTGGAGATTGGTTGATTTTCTTAACTACATGTTTCTTTTAACTTATTGTTTTATAATAGTGAATTGTTGGCATTTCTCTTTTGGAGCTTAAGTGATAAATCAAATATTTTTTATTGATTAAAAATATATTGTTACATTTTTTTTTGGCTTTCTTGATCTAACTACTTGGGTGTTAGGTTATTTATTAGGCAGTTGTGCTCATGATTCTATTAACATTTTTCAGATATCGAGAATCAGTAACTTGGAAGAATAACCTTTGGAGTACGAGTAAGTCTATGGAATGAGTTCAGACTTTTATTTTATTAGTTTTGAATTAGTTGATAGAATAAATTTTATTATTGAAAATGTATTATCTTCATGGGACTCAGTGGTTGATTTTAGACATAATTATGTATATATTTGGGGATGTTTACAGGTCCTTAGTTTATTAAGAGGATTGTTGATAAAATTCTAGGTTTTATTTTGTTGATGGATTACATTGATTTACAATTTATAATGATTTGAAGGTATAGATATTCTATACTAATATTTAATGTTGAACTGTGTTGAAATTATTGGGTTAGCCTTGCAGGCTTTTTGGGATTTTTTCAAGAGCTTGTAGCGATTGTCATGGTTCTGGGGTTCGAAGCATGATAATTATAGTGGTATCATAGCCTAGGTTATGATCTTTGGGGTAATTCCAACGAGATTGATTTGTCATCCAAGGATTTACATAGGTAAAGAGTTATTGGATTATATAGTCACCTTGTGGAGTCATGATTATATTTGTTTTTTGTGGGGGGAGGGGGGGGATAAATTGGTATAGATAACTTGTTAGTCATTATTTGTTGTCTTGGTTCGCTTGTTATTTGTATTGGAGCAGAGAGCTCATTTATATTGACATTTTTCATTGATCTAATTATCATCAATATTGTTTTAGAGGATACCACCGAAACAAGGATGACCTACTAGCATAGCTCACACTAATGTGCGTGGAAATAAAGATGACGATCAAGCAAATGGACCACATCGTGCTAATACGGTTGGTGGACAACAAAAGGTCGATGGGACTAACCAAATGGATGGTGTTGGCATATGTGGTGAAAATCTTGTCCAAAATGAGCAAATAGGGGTGGTCAACCTGCTGCAACATTTGATTGGAGTTATTCAAAATGGCCAAAGTTAAGGTAATAAGTTAGAAAAATTTACAAGGACCAATCTACCTAACTTTTAAGGTCTATCAGAGGCTGATAGGGCTGAGGGATGGATTACCAACTTGGAAAAGATCTTTAGGATATTGGATTGCAATGATTTAGATAAAATCTCTTATGCTACCTATATGCTGAAGGGAAAAGCATATGAATTGTGGAGAATGGTAGAGCAGTCAAAGACAGAACCAACTACTTGGAAGGACTTTAAGGACTTATTCTATGAAAGGTTTTTTCCTGAGAGTGTACGCGACTATAAAAAAGCTGAGTTTCTTAACTTAAAGCAATGAGATATGACTATAGCATAGTATCAAGCCAAGTTTGCATTGCTTTGTCATTTTGCTCCTTATTATACGGAGAATAAGACTCGAAAGGCTAAAAAAAATTTAAAGGGTTTGAGGACAAAGATTCGTGTACCGCTGTCTGTTCAAGCATTGATCACCTACACGATGATTGTTAATAAGGCACTTGATGTTGAATTGGAGTTGGGAGATGAACAACCAACAAAAGTCAAAAGAGACATGCCTACTAACTTTTAACTAAAGCAAGGCCCTAATAAGCAACCCAAGAGAGAAAACGTCCAACAAAAGCAACAGGAAAGCAACAGAGATGAGGGAATTGGTGTGGAGGGTGCAGGATGACCCATACAGATAGAAATTACCCTAAGAGGAATAGAGTTGTTACGAGTCTTGCCTAACAAGAGACAAAATATACTATGCCCTCGATGTGTGTGACCACATGCTGAAAGTGATTGTTCGTGGTATATTAGAGGATGCTTCAAGGTCATAAGGCGGCTTTTTGTCTAAACAAAAGGAATATTCAAATAAGACATCAGTTTTGGAAGAATCAAGCAAGCCAAGTTAATTTTCCAGCGATTGGACAAAATAAAGGTGGGAATCAGAGGCCTCAAGTACACAGAAAAGTGTATGCTTTTACTCAGAAAGATGCTCAGAATTCCAATGATATGGTGACAGACATGATCCTAGTTGTATCTGGATATGCTTATGTTTGTTTGATTTTGGAGCTACATATTTTTTTGTTTTTGTTTCTTATGCTCAGAAGTATATTTTTTTTAAGTGACATTGTCTATTAACACCCCCGTTGGAAGCACATTTATTGCGGAATGTACATGCATATCTTGTGTGGTTAAGACAGAAAATTATGAGATGCTAGTACATTTAACTCTATTAAACATGATGGACTTTGATATAATTCTTGGGATGGACTGGTTAGCCACTTATTATGCCTCTATTGATTGTCGGTTAAAAAGAGTAGACTTTCATCCCCCTAGCCTATCAGAGTTCCACTTTGCAGGTGGTATGTGTAACTCTCCTCCAAAATTGATTTTTGCTCTACAAGCTAAACAATTGTTGAGAAAAGGTTGTAAAGGATATTTAGCTACATTTGTTAATACACGAGTGACTAAACTTAAGTTGGAGGATATTCCTATTATTTGTGAGTTCCCATATGTATTTCCAGATGAGCTACCTGGATTACCTCCTGACAGAGAGATTGATTTCTCCATTCATAGAGTACTAGGTATAGGTCCTATTTCTAAGGTATTTTACCGAATGGCTCTAGCTGAGTTGAAGGAATTAAAGAAACAACTACAAAAATTATTAGACATGGGATTTATCAGGCCGAGTGTATCACCTTAAGGAGCACCAGTCTTATTTGTTAAGAAGAAATATGGTTGACCATTGGGAGTTGAATAAGGTGATTGTATGGAACAAATACCCTCTACCTTGAATCAATGACTTATTCAATTAACTGCAAGGACCAAAGGTTTTCTTAAAGATTAATCTTCGATCTGGATACCATTAGTTAAAAATTAAGCTAGATGATGTACCAAAGACCGCTTTTAGAATGAGATACGGGCATTATGAGTCCTTGGTGATGTCGTTTGGACTCACTAATGCATCAGCAACATTTATGGATCTGATGAACAGGGTATTTAAACCCTATCTCAATAAGTTTGTTATGATTTTCATTGATAATATCCTTATCTACTCAGAAAGTAAGGAGAAACATGAGAGACATCTAAAGCTTGTTTTGTAAATTTTGAGAGAATAAATTATATGCAAAGCTGAAGAAGTGGGAGTTTTGGTTAGACAATATAACTTTCCTTGGTCATGTGATATATGAGCATGGTGTCTTACTAGATCCTCAAAATATTGAAACGGTAGTAGAATGGAGTAAGCCGACTATAATTATAGAGGTTCATAGCTTTCTAGGAATGGCTGGCTATTAAAGATGCTTTGTTAAAGGGTTTACTCGCATTGCTATACCATTAATGCGTTTGACTCAAACACAAAGTAAGTTTGAGTGGACAAAAGACTGTGAGTAAAGTTTCTAAGAATTGAAGAAGAGGTTAATATCTGCGCTAGTACTTACACTTCATTATTTGGTGAGGTTTATACTATCTATTGTGATGCCTCAAAGAAAGGACTAGAATGAGTTTTGATGCAAAGAAAGGACTAGAATGAGTTTTGATGCAGAATGACAACGTAGTAGCTTATGCCTCTAGACAACTCAAACCTCATGAGCAAATTACCCTATACATAACTTGGAGTTAGCAATAGTAGTTTTTGCATTAAAGCTTTGGAGACATCACCTTTATGGAGAACGGTGTGAGATTTTCACTGATCATAAGAGTTTGAAAAACATTTTCACACATAAATAGTTGAATATGAGACAAAGGCAGTGGCTAGAGTTGCTTAATGACTATGACCTCAACATCAATTACCACACAAGGAAGGCTATTGCAGTGGCAGATACATTAAGTAGAAAAATTACAGGAATTTGGCAACTCTTATGACCTCCCAAAGACACATATTAGAGGACTTCAATAAATTAAAAATTGATGTAAAGATACAGGGAGTTGTAGCATAATTAGCTAACCTAAGACTCCAACCTACCTTGATTGATAGAATACGGGCTGCACAGGCTAAGGATCTTGAGAAAGGACGTAATTCGGAATTTTAGATTCACACAGAGGGTTATTGAGGTTTCACAATAGGATGTGTACCAAATAATATATGATTGAAGGATGAGATTCTTCAAGAAGCTCATACCAGTGGTTATATTGTTCATCCTATAAGTACTAAGATATACAAAGACTTGAAACAGATACTTTGTTGGAATAATATGAAGAGGGAAAAAGCAGAGTATGTCTCCAAATGTTTAGTATGTCAGCAAGTGAAGGCTAAGCGTAAAGAAAAGACAGGGGAATTATAACTTCTTCAAATCCTTGAGTGGAAGTAGAAGCATATCACTATGAGCTTAAAAAAGGTAATACTGCTATTTGGGTGATTGTGGATCAATTGACAAAGTGGCTCATTTCGTGCTTGTTAAGAAACGTACGCCCTTGGAGAGTTTAGCAGAGTTGTATAATGAAAAAAATTGTAAAGATCCATGGAGTCCCATGTACTATTATTTTTTATAGAGCTCCCCGTTTTGTCTCTCATTTCTTGCAGAGTTTGATTAAAGATCTGGGAACTAACTTACATTTAGCATTGTTTTCCACCCACAGACGAATGGATAATTTGAGAAAACTATCCAAATTCTTGAAGATATGTTGAGAGCTTGCATTCTTAATTTGAAGGGATCATGGGAACAATATTTGCCAATGGTGGCATTTGCTTATAATAATAGCTATCATACTAGTATTCAGATATCCCCATTTGAGGAACTATATGGAAAAAGATGTCGTTCCCCAATCCATTAGGATGATGTTGGTAAGAGAAGAATATTAGGACCTGAGATGGTGCAACAAATAATTGAGAAAATATGGCTTGCGAGATGTAAGAAGACGAAGTTTAGAGTTCAAGAAGGATGAACATGTGTTCTTAAAAGTGTCACCAACTAAGGGTGTAATGCAATCAGGTGTACAAGAAAGCTAAGCCCTCGATTTATAGGGCCATTTGAGATATTAGAAAGGATTGGAGAAATTGCTTATAGACTTGCCTTGCCACCAGCTTTAGCGAAAGTACACAATGTATTTCATGTTTCGATGCTCAGGAAATACGTCTATGATCCAAATCATGTAGTGAAATATAAACCCTTACAACTCAAAGAAGATTAGACTTTTGAAGAGATTCCAGTGGGAATTTTGGACAAAAAGGCTAAAGTCCTATGGAGTCGAGTAATTCCCTATGTCAAGATACAATGGAACAATCATTTTGAGAGGGAAGCAACATGGGAGCTTGAAGAGGAAATAAGAGATAAATACCCTCAAGTTTTCTCTAATCTAGGTACGATAAGTTTAGAGGACTAAACTTCTTTTAAGGAGGGTGAAATGTAATGCCTTGTTGTTAGTAATTAATTAAGTGAGTTAGTATATAATTTAAATCAAGTATAGTTTATGAATCAATAAATTGGAGGGGTAGGACTTTATTTACAATTATAGAATTATTAGGGTGACTGGCTATTAAGAAAGAAATATGGGGACTTTATAAATAAATATGTATAGTAATCTTATAACCCTCTCAATGTATAACCTACTTCATTGGAGCAGAAGAGGGCGGCGGCTGTTAAGCAATCAAAGTTCATAGGAGCACGGATCAGTAAGCTAAATACTATCACTATCTCAAAATAAGTTCAATTCTGAATCATCATATGCAAATGCAAGTATTAATGGAAAACAAAATACAAGTATTAATTATAAAGGGAACAATTGTCCATAGCTGTGGCAAGTAAAGAAGAAACGAATTGATTTTGGGCTAATCGAATTCAAGGAGCATGGAAATTTATAAGTATTTAATGCATTGTAGGGCAATGGTTTGCATCACTCTTACATCTAGCAATTCAAGAAAGAATTCATATTTTGGGCAACATATTTTGGGCAAGTGAATTCCGACAGCATGGATTCATGTATATTATATTTGATAAATATTTAATGGAGTGTAGGGCATGGTGTAATCGTACCACTTTTACATTTAATATATGCATAATGAATACCGGACTTGGATTTATATTAGGATATGTGATTTGCTAATTACAGTGATCAGTAATCTTAGGTTTATGCTAAATTATGTTGGTGGAATAGGAGAAGTCAGTAGATACATAATGAATTACCTAGAGTATTTAGGATAATCCCACCTTACCAAGTATTTATTGAGTTATTTATTGGGTTTACATTCCAAGACAATAGTTATGGGTCTAACTCAATAAACTGTAAGTTGGAGATATTTTATGTTAGTGGAAGCTATTTTAGGTTTTTTAGGTTGAATACAATCCGACAAATTATTATTAGACTAATTAAATTTTATTTACTATTTAAGATTAGTTTCATTCCTGTATAAGGAACTTGGGAGTTTTGAAAATCTACTATTAAATTTGAGATAAGTGACATTGCACTCTTCTATTATATATCACTCATCTATGCAGTACTTTTGGTGTGCGTGTATAACTTTTTGCAACTTGGATCAAGTAAGTTTATATATATATTGAATTGTGAAAAATATGAAAATGATTTAAGTTTTGTGAATTTTAAATATGAAAATTGAGCATGTATTAATATGTGATTTCGTGCACATGGTAGTTTGTAAATATGAGTATTGTGGAGATTTTTTAAAATTCATTGTTGAAACCTTACATTATTGATTATTTCGGAATAAGTAATAGACAATTGATACTTGTTGGGATTTGAGAGCTTGATCAGTAACCCAATGCGGGGGCTAACGTTGCACCAGTGACCCAGTACAGAGGGGTTAAGCTTGTATCAGTGATCTAGTATAGGGGGGTTAAGCCTGTACCAGAATTTAAGACCGGAGGGTTAAATCTGTCACTGACCATGGTTGTTTTATACGTTTGGTTTCGCATAGTGAATTTTATGTGGAGATTGGTTGATTTTCTTAACTAAATGTTTCTTTTAACCTATTGTTTTATAATAGTGAATTGTTGGTCTTTCTCTTTTGGAGCTTAAGTGATAAATTAAATATTTTTCGTTGATTAAAAATATATTGTTACTTCATTTTTTTAGCTTGTTTGATCTAGCTAGTTAGGTGTTAGGTTATTTACTGGACTATCGTGTTCATAATTCTATTAATATTTTCAGATATCGAGACTTAGTAACTTGGAAGAATAACCTTTGGAGTACGAGAAAGTCTATGGAAGGAGTTTAAATTTTTATTTTATTATTTTTGAATTTGTTGATAGAATGAATTTTATTATTGAGAATGTATTAACTTCATTGGACTTGGTTGATTTTAAACATAACTATGCATATATTTGGGGATGTTTATAGGATTGATCCTTGTTTTATTAGAAGGATTGTTGATAAAATTCTAGGTTTATTTTATTGATGGATTATGTTGATTTACAATTTCATAATGATTTGAAGGTGTAGATACTCTATACCAATATTTAATATTGAAACATGTTGAAACTATTGGGATAGCCTTGCAGGTTTTTGGGATATTTTCAAGAGCTTGCGGCGATTGTAATGGTCCTAGGGTTTGGGGCGTGACATCTACTTGATGGATCTTTTCTCGTGGTGGGGAGCAGTATCATGGCCTTTTAAGAAGCAAACGTGCATTACTCATTCCACGATGGAGGCTGAGTTTGTTATGTTAGTAGCTGCAGGCAAAGAGGTTGAATGGTTGAAAATTTTGTTATTAAATATAAAATTGTGGCCACAACCAGCCATATCTTTGCAATGTGACAGTCAGGCAATAATGTCTAGATCTCTTAGTTAGATGTATAATGGAAAATCCAAAAATATTAGTTTAAGACATGCATATGTACGAGTATTGTGACAGAGAGTATTATTGCTATAATTTTTGTTAGATCAAAGAAAAATTTAGCTGATCTATGAGCAAAAGGGCTCACAAGTATATGATCGTTAATACCATAAAAGGAATAGGCCGGTTGACATTTCTTATAAAAGAATCACCAATAAAGAGACCATGCCTTTTTCTAGGAGTGACACTAGTTAAAAGGTTTAAAAGGTAACAACAAACTACTAATAATTGACTAGAGAAAATCTAGAATTATATTTCTAATGTTGAATAAAAGGAGAATTAGTTGTACTCTTAACATGAATCTAATCTTTTGGGATGTATATCGATATGAAAATACTTCACCTAAATGAACACAAGAAATATTGCCGCTTCAAAGTGTTCATTATTTTGGGATGGAGTGTGCTTAAGCTTTCGGTGAACTGTTAGAAAACTATATGTATTATATGCACTAACCAAAAGTTTAATTAAAAAACACTTTCTATTATGCATAAACATAGTAAAATTATGTGGAAAAATATCATATTACAAGCTAAGTGGGGCTTTCTGGAAGTAGCTTGCAATATGGAAAAATAGAGAAAATAAAAGAGTTTAGTAGTCTTTACAACTTTAAATTAGAACTTAGAGAGAAAAGTGGAGAGAATAAAATTTAGATATATTTATTTAATATAAATGCACTTAGCACTTGGACACGATGGGTGACTTATTTATTTTATCTCTTTTCAAAATTAATTTTTTATTAGCATTTGATAGTTAGAGTAATTCGAATTTTCGGGAAAAATTGAAGGGTTGCAGTTGCAGAATTTCTTTGGAAGAGTTGTGCATCTATTCGTAATGGTTTTCAGTTTGATTCTAAACATGCAATGTTTGACAATAACCATTGATGCAAAAATTGCAGAGATTCAGAAAAGGGTGCTAAATTCTCTATAAATACACAAGGCCAAAATAAGATTATCATAACTAGAATTTCATCTTCGGTATTCACATAACCCTCAAAAAAAATTATTTCAATTGGAAATTTCAAAATTGCTATTCAAAGACTTTAGGTGATTTGTATCCTAGAAGTAAATTACCATTTAACCCCTAACCAAATTTAAAGTAGGGGCAATTATCACTTTAAAAAGGTATGAATACGCCTCAAGTCTATATCATATTCATATATGTTAAAAGTTCCATCTTTTTTTCTACAATCTTATAGTGATATTAATAGAGAGGGCTACGATTTCTGGTCTTAAAATAATGAACCAAGAGTTTGTCAAACTAAATTGCTTTGATGGGATAAACTATCCCAGTGGAAGGACAAGATGACGTGTCTAAGATCTTTCTTAAAGGTTTCTTTATGTGTTGGACCTAAATCAGCCTGCTACAGAGCCAAAGAGGGTGATTTTTATGAGGTTAAGGCAACACGATCCAAAAGAGAAGAAGATGAGTTGTTGTGTCGTAGACACAAAATAATGTCTGATTGCTTATTTGATTTGTATGCTTCAATAAAGTCACCGTTGGAGATATGGAATGCACTGGAGAACAAGTACAACATTGAAAAACAAGGCATAGATAAGTTTACTTCTCTAAAGTACTCTGAACTTATCACCGTGATAATCAATCAGTCATGGATCAAGTACATGAATTACAAGTCTATGTATCTGAACTCAAAGATTTGAAAGTGGTAATTCCAAAGGCAGTGCAGGTAGGGGAGATAATTGCCAAACTTCCTGCAAGTTGGAATAACTACAGAAAGAAATTACTATATTTTGTGGAGGATTTTATGTAGATCAGTTGCTCAAACATTTATGAATAGAGGATGAAACTCGAATCCGTGATAAGCATATAACATACAATCTTGTTCCAAAGTGAACTATGCTTTAGAAAACAACAAAATTCCTAATAGTAGAGGAAATAAAAAAGAAGTCTTCTGAAACCAGTTCCAATAAGCACAACTATGTCGTGTGCTACAACTGTGGTAATAAATGGCACATCAAGTTAGATCGCCATTATAGAAAAAAAAAAAAGAAGCAAAAGAAATAAGAAACACCTAAGTCATAATAAATGTTGATGAGATTATTGTTGAGGTTTCTAATTGGCACATCAGTTTGGTCACTGAATAAAATATGGATGCAATAGTTAAGTCAAATGATTGGTGATATGACTTTGATGCCACTATTCATGTTTGTAATGACAGGATCCGTTTCAAATTAAATGAAAGGGCAGCAAAAGGACAACAAGTGCTGATGGGAATGTTAATACAATTGTGGTTCTTGACAAAGAAAATGTTGAAATATAGTTTACATCTGGAAAGAAGTTGTTGCTGACTAATGTTCTTCATGTTCTAGACATTTGCAACAATTTGGTGTGTCGGCTTCTCTTTTATGCAAAAAAGGCTTGAAGGCTGTTATTGAGTAGACAATTTAATCTCGACTAATAATGGAGTGTTTGTTGGAAAAGACTATTCCTATGAGGGAATGTTTAAACTTTGTACTGATGCAGATGTTATCAATAAAATGAATAGTTGATTTTGTTGAGTGACCTTTTCTTTCATTATGGTATCATATATTATGTCATGTAAATTTTCGTATTTCATATTTTAAAGAAGATAATGCAAGGTGTGAAACATGTATTCAAGATAAATGTGTAGAAAGCCATTCCCTAAAGCACAAAGAAATTCTGAATTGTTAGAGCTTTTTTCATTCTAACATATGTAAATTAAATGGCATCTTGACTCTTGGAGGAAATAGGTACTACTTCTATAGATGATTGTTCATGATTTACATATATGTATCTCATGAATAATAAAGATAAAGCATTTGATAAATTTAAGTCCTAGAAAGCCATTATTGAAAATCAAATAGGAAGAAAAATATTAATTCTTTGAAGTGATCGAGGAGGTGAATATTTTTCAAATGATTTTTCTTTTCTTTTTTTTTTGTTGAAGAAAATGAATTATGCACCAATATAGTGCACCACATACTCCACCACAAAATAGATTGGCAAAAAGGAAAAATAGAACATTAATTGACATGACTAATGCTGCTACTAAATTCAAATTTGCCAATGAATTTGTGGGATGAAGTAGTGTTAACAGTTTACCATGTGCATAATAGAATAGCCTCAAAGAAATTTAACATATCTTCATATGAATTATGGAAAGGTAGATGGCCAATCTAAGCTATCTTGGAGTTTGGGTTTGTTTGGCCATTTATAGAGTAAATAAATCAAAAAGAAGAAAATTAGGACCTAAAGCTTTAAGAAGTGTGTTTGTAGGTTATGCAAAAAATTCAAAAGCTTATAGGATATTGAACTTAAACTCAAATTATATAATTGAATCAAGAGACGTTGAATTCTTTGGTATTTAGTTCATTGGAGAAAAAATTGTACAACCTACCGAACTACAAGAAATAAGTTTTAATCCTAATTCTAATTCTAAAATAAGAGAAAACCAAGTTATGCTCATAATGAATTAAGGAGAAGTCAAAGAGGAAGAGTTGAAAAAAAAATAGATCCTTATTTTCAGTATTATATTGTCGAAACAAATAGAAAAATTGTGCTTAGTAAGATAATTGTTCTATTTAATGTACAAGATGATCCTAAGGTATTTTAGTGAAGCAATGTCATCAACAAGATATTGCATTCTAGAAGGAGGCAATTAATGGTGAAATGGACTCAATCTTAGCTAAAAACACATGGGTTCTCATGGATTTACCCCTGGCTCCAAAACTTATAGGATGTAGATGGGTCTTTAAAAGAAAATATAATATAAATATATCTATACAAACTTTTAAAGCTGTATAGTTATTTTATTAATTCAGATACTAATACAACATTCATGACAAAATTCAGTTACAAAGTTTACCTTCAAATGTTATTTTGTTTAATTATGAAATATTTTTAAGGAGTTATTTGCATCCACCTATCAAGTTTAGATCCTTGTCAACCACATTCACTCTCGCATTATTTGATCAAAATTCTAAGAAAAAATTATTTAAAAATCAAAATACCATTTCCTGAAAAAGAAGCTATAACTTTTGAAAAATTAATTGGTAGTTATATTTCATAGTAAATAATTTTACCAAGAAAAAGAATGGGTAAGATCAAATATTTAAATATTATAGTTCGTGAATGACATAAAGAGTATAGATTAATTTTTATAATTATAAATGATCATAATTTTACAACTGCATAATTTTTATAATAAAATGAAAAAACTTAAGTTCAATTACAAAATTCATCTTTAATAGTATAATACATCGTACACTTTTAGAAAAAGAAAATCAAAAGGAGTTATTTTTAAATATATTATTTATCATTGATAAATAAAAATATTTATTCTATATATTATTGAACCTCATAACTTAATTTGTTAAAATTTTATATTTATTTTAAAGATATAAAAATTAATTTATACTCTTTTTTTTAGTAAATTAACTTCAAATTTAATTTTGATCTTTTACTTAATTTTAAAAATTCATGCATTTCAAAAACTAAGTTTTTTTCATTAATATTAATTTTTTTTTCATATTTGAATTAATATATTCTCTTTAGTTATTGAAGAAAATAGAATATAATTTAATATTATTTTTGTTTTAGAATATTTATTTGGAAAACCTTAATTTCTCATACATAAAAGTTGATCAATATTATATATATTATTGAAGATGGCGTCAAAATTAAAAAAAATTGGTCACTCATTTTTTTTTAAAACTATATACATTTTTTTTTTATCTAATAGTACTAGAGGGGGTTTTTTCATAAAAAATGCAAACCTTAAGAGAGGTGGATTTAAATAAACCTAAGTTCTAATGATAAAAATATTCAGTGATTGTTAAAAAAATTTAAAAAAATAAAAAAGTGCTTTTTCGGATTCTCTGTATTACAATTTTTTTTTAAATAATTCTTTGTTGGAAGAAGTGAGCAAGAGAAGTTAGTAAGCAAATCGATAAGCTTGGTTTTTATATATTTTTTGAATTAATAAGTAGTAATCATGAATTACATCATGCTTGGTTTTGGTGAAAAAATAATTTTGTTTGCTAGAAATTTTCTGATTAAATGTGCCACTTTATGGTTTCTTTTTCAATATTTTATTAATTATGAACATGATATTATTTGAGAAAATTGAGTACCATTACAATTAGTAAAAAAAGATATTTATCAATTTTTAACATATAAAATTACTATATTTGGTCATGTATAACGCACTGAAAAGCATCGTGAACATAGTACTATATGTATAGTATTTAAAACTTCTAATCATTCTTACTTCCTTTTATTTTGGCATGTATAATGCATTGGAAAATGTATTTAAACTAAATTTATAGTAAAACTTTTAATAATTTTACTTCGTTATATTTTGATATTTAGTCATTCTCTTTTTTAATGATTAACTTGATATGTGCGTTTCTCTTTTTAATGATTAACATGATCTGCGTATTTAATAGTACTTTCATTATTTTTTTCCAAATCTTTTTAAATTGTATTTTTGTGAATAGTGCACAAGTATTAGATTGTATCATTAGTATTATAATATATTGTTCATAAATTTGAAATTATAGAGTTGTATTTATTAGTTATTTCCAATCTTTTCATGAGTTATGACATTATAATTTCTAAAAAAAAATTATATCCATTACAAGTAAATTTTATTTTTCAATAATCAGTATTATTCAATAAATGTAACTTAGAGTACATTTAGTTCAAATTATTTCTAATTAAATCTAATAAATAAACCTAGTGTACTGAATTACTTGATGAAATTGAAAAGAATGACAAAGAAAAATTGACACTTGATTATTTAAAAATTATTAAACTACAATAGGAGAAAATGCCAATTTGAAATTTCACTTAAGTACAAATAAATGAAAAATACAATGGACTTCTATTTTTATTTTTATTTTACATTTTCAAATTGATCATATCTGCAAAATAAATTTTCAAATTTAGAGTAAATTATTGTTGCTTCATAGATATTGAATAATATTATGTGGTTACTTTATTCATTTATTTTTTTACAAACAATCTTTTCAAAGAAAACAATCTAAAGCAAATAGGCTATCAACTAAGTTTAACAATTTTACACTCAATACTAATTATTTTATATTTATATTCATATAAGAATATCAAATTCAATAGTTTATAATAACTCCTTTTGAGCTATAAAAATTAATTCAAAAATTTTTACAACAATTTCTTTCTCCAGGCATACATTTATTATAAATCTAAGATTATATGCATGATTTTTCACGTCTTGGACCAAAAGGTGGCGTCTAGCAAGCGAGATTCTGGTATAAAGAGTTTTATTAATAACTATTTTGCATTTGTCCTTATTGTACGAAAATATTTTAATTCAAGTTGTTGGAGTCTATTATATTTACTTATAAATTATTTTGAAATTCCTCCCACAATTCATGTGGGATATCAGAATCACACATTCCGTTGGGCTTTCCGCGCCTAGAATTCCCGAGGTCGGCTCTGATACCATTTTATCAAGCCTTGAGTCCACAGGGTGATGGTCTGTAAGCGAGACTTAGCATAACGTACTAAGTTAACAACCATTCCGTACTCGTCATCACTTTATAAAAAATAATTAATCCAAATTAATAAAGGAGTCTATTGTACTCATTTATAAATCATTCCACATTTTTCCATTGAACATGCGAATTTCTTTGTCGTTTTAACTTTTACTTTGGCGAAATTTTCACTTGAAATTTTTAATTGATACTAATTTTTACCGTTGATAAAAGTAAATTACAATCTAAATAATAAAAATAATTAAGAATATACTGATACTATTTTGTCTGTGATATAATATACATTGTCAATATTTTATCAGTTATGGGAAGAAGAAGATGACGTCAATAACCAAACAAAGAGAGAAATTTTATATATTATTTTAAAAATTCAAAAAGAAAAAGCAGAGAATTCTATGCAATCTAACAAAAAGAGAACATCTCATGCCATCAAAGTGAGAAAAAAAAATCTAATGCAACTAGGAATTTTTATAATTATAATTTTGTAAAGTAAGAATTATGTAGTTAAGTTATTACTTATGTTTTGAATTTAATAATTTTATTTCTTTGAATACTTTATTCAACTATTTGTTTTGATTGATTTGATTTTTCATTCATTGCATTTATCATGCCCCAAGCCTTGAGACCATGACAACCACTGCAAACTTTTGGGAATATCCAAAAGCGCAGGCTAAAACAATAATTTCAATATTATCCAACACTTAAAAATAGGTATGAGCATCTATACCTCACATCATCGTAAGATAAACAAATAACTATAAAAGATCGACCAATTAAATTTTTAATCTTTACAATGATATAACTCTAAGAGCAATTAAATTCTCCAATGACATGTAATTGATGAATTAGTAGAATTTTAATAATAACTTGAATCATTGGAGTGCTTCACATTTAATTGAATAGTCAGATCATGTGTTGGGGTTTGTAAATAATAAATTAATTAGTAGTGGGGGTGTTGGATGAGTGCTGCTTACCAAGGCTATATTAAATTGTAATAATTTTTATTTGCAACTAGTATATTGAAATTAGTATTAAAACTGTAGGTATAGGAATGTCAGTTTTGGGATTTAGAATTTTGATGTGTCTTTTGCTAAGTAAGCTGGTAATTAGCCTTAGGCTTATGCTTAACTGTATTGATGGAATCGTAACTGAAATTATTAAGTTCATAATAAATTCACTAGAGTATTGGGAAGAATTTTACTTTATTGATAACACATGATATTACTTGTAATTTGATCAAGTATTTTGTCGAATTGTTCATTGGGTTTATAATTCGAGATAGTAAGTTTAAGGTTAATTCAATATATTAGGTGGTAAGTAGAAGATGATATATATTAGGGCATCAATCAACTTAAGTTGATACAGCCTAATAAATTATTATTGGACTAATTAAATTATATTTACTATTTCAAATTAATTTCATGGGAGTTTCGGATATTAATTATTGGAGTTAAGACAAGTGACCTTTTATTTTTTCAGTGGGTAAATCTATACGCAATATTGAAGTATGTGTTGAAAACTATAATTTTGAGCTGATCAAGAAGTTTATATTATGTATAGAAATATGAAAATGGGCTTTATAAATGTGATTTGTGTGGTGATGTATTTTTTGAAAATAAGTTGTTAAAATATGATTTTGTGAATGTGTTGGTTTTTAAGACTTTTGTTGAGAGGTCAAGGCAATTAGACCAACTAGGGTTAAGTGTTGGTTCATGTAAATGACAGTGGGTGAAGTCTGCCACGTGATCCAGGACAGAGGTTAAGCCTGCTATATAACCTAGGTTGCCTTACATATGGTGTTTTGTATGGTGGATATAATTGGCTTGGTGTTGGTGTTTATTTTTTTTTGTCGTGTACCTTGTTTCTATTTGATTATTTATTTTATCGATTATATAAATATTTTTTTGACTTGTTTGATTTAATTAGTTGAATATTTAGGTTATTTACTAGGTCGTCATACTCATGATTCTATTAATATTTTTTCAGATATTCGGACTTAGTCAACAAGAGATTCTTAGAGATTTGATGGTCAAATATCATGGAATTCAATGTAATTATTTACTATTTCTTTTAATCGTTTACAGGGATGTATTTATATTTGAGTTTATTTGATATTTTTATTTTTGGCTTCAATTTAGAGTTTGAGTTTGACTATTAGATTTATCTATTGAGTCCACTTAATCGACTACCAAATGATCTATTGCTTCTGTTTTGTCCCCTTCAATTGACTACCCAAATTTTCACGGCCATGGGCGAGCCTATGGGTGGGGTTCTCAATCGAGATTCGATATAAAGGGTTTGGTTAACAACTATTTCACGCTTGTTTTTATTTTGCAAAATTGATTCATCTAAATTGCTAGAGGAATTTATTGTACTCACTTATAAACTACTCTAAATATTCTCACACAATCAATGTAGTATATCAACACTCTCATTGGACATGCGACATTCTCGTCGCATTCCTTCACAATCTAGGAGCCCCCAATACACATTCGTCTGCGTTTCCCCGACCGATAGTACTCCCGAGGTCGGCTCTAATACCATTTGTCAAGCCCCGAGTCCACAGGGTGGGGGCTCGCAAGCGTAACCCAATATAAGGAGCTTAATGTTGCGAAATTTGTGAACGCAAGTGCACGTTATCGTATACAAGTAATAAAATGATGAGTATATTATCGTTCCCACGAGGATTGTTGAATTATTAAGTATCGAAATTATGTTAACTCTAATTTTATTTGAATAAACGAAAATGAGTGATTATGCTTATAAACTAAATTCAACTAAACTAAATTAATGATAGAAAGCATTTAAATATAAAATTCACTAACTTAAAAGCCTAGGGTTATGATTTTATCGTCATTAATCCGAATTGAATAATTCATCTCATCAATCTCAATTTATTTCTCAAGTGATAGTCGAGAATTCCTAAATTATCCACTAGCCTCTCCCAAGGTCTAATGAAAATATCATCAATTGCTAACCCACTATATTTCTATGTGAATTACAACAATCAACAATTCATTAGGTTCTATGGAGTCTCAAACATGACTACACAAATCATGTAAGTATATTCCTATCTCACATGCAATTTATGGTTTTCTACACATAGAACTAGACACATATATCACCTTCTGGGTCAATATGATTAGCAAATCATTCAATTAATGGCCAAATAATTGAAAGCATTAAGAACAATGTAGAAAATTCAACTTGAACATAAATTGAGAATTGAATTGATACAAATATTCAAAACATCATAATTAGATTATATCACAACCCTAAAAAAAGAAATTAATTCATGATAAAAATAAAAGACAACCTAACAATATTCATAAACATAATTAATGAGAGAAATAGGAAAATGAAATAAAACATGGAAGTAGGATGAGTTTCTTCCCCTTGTAGATGTCTTCTTCTCAACTCTTGGAAGAATTCTCTCATCTTCTTCTTCTTATTCCTTCTTCTTTCTTGGTTTGTTTTCTCTTCTCTCCCTCTCTCCCTCTCTCCAAATCTGATATCCTCTCCCTTGGAAGCTTTTGAATACTTAAAAATCACATGGGAGATGCCCTAAATAGGGCAAAATAATAATTTTGCCCTTACTTGTCCGCCCGGCAGCGCCTAGGCACTGCAGCAAGCTGCAGTCCAGTGAGGGCAGCGCCTAGGCGCTGATTTCCAGCACCTAGGTGCTGCATATTCTGTCCTGGACAGTGATTGTAGCGCCTAGGCGCTGCTCTTGCTAGCCAAAAAGAGTTTCTGCTGCACTTATAGCCTCTTTCAACTGATTTTTCATCTATTTCTATGCTAAATTGGCTTTTGGTATATTCATATGAATTATATCTCTATGTCTTAGCTTTCGATAGGAACTTGAATCAACTCAATATGAAATCTGTACAAAGATTTATGCCTGAAATACCAAGATGTATCATACCTGAAACGTTCAGTCAAGTGTAGACTATTTAACCCAATTTTTCTCATTAAAATAGAAAGAACTGGATTTCACAGTAAACATAAACATTATAGATAAATTTCTTGTCTTTCCAATGATTCAAGAAACAAGTCAAAATGATATTGGAGCAAAGAGTTATGATTGAAATACGAACACTGCCCCAATAGCACAAAAAAACGAATTATTGAAAATTTAAATCAAGTTTTATGTTTATTTCCATTTTCTCCTCATTATGCTATTACATACAATATTTCAAATTAAATGCATAAAAAATAACAAAACACTCGAAAACTAAATAAAAAGTTAAGCAAATGGTACTCAATTAATGGGTATAAAATCCACTCATCACTCAACTAGCACCTATTTCGCACTCAACCCAAATTGATAGAGGAGTCTATTATACCCACTTATAAACAATTCTAAATATCCTCATATGATCAATGTGGGATATCACAATCACATCCCGTTGGACATGCGACGTCCTCATCGCATTCCTTCATAATTCAGGACTATCCCTAGTACACATCTGATCGGACCTCCCGCATCAATAGTATCCCAAGATCGACTCTGATACCATTTGTCATGCCTTGAGCCCATGGGTGGGAGCCCAGAAGCAAAACCCGACACAAGGGGATCCGTTAGCAACTATTTCACATTCATCCTCACTTTGTAAAAATAGTTAACCGAGTTGGTAAATGAGTCTATTGTACCCACTAATAAACCACTCTAAATATCCCCACACAACCAATGTGAGATATCACAATCACATCATGTTGGAACAACCAAAATGGGATATCACAATCACCTTTCGTTGGACATGCGACGTCCTTCTGCATTCTTTTACAATCCAGGACCATCCCCAGTACATATTCGGTTGGACTTCCCATGCCGATAGTACTTCTGGGGTCGGCTTTGATACCATTTGTCACGCCATGGGCCATGGGGTGGGGGTCGAATGTGAGACCCGACACAAGAGGCTCCGTTAACAACTACTTTGCATCATCCTCACTTTACAAAAATAGTTAACCCAAATTGTTAGAATAGTCTATTGTACTCACTTACACCACTTTAAATATTACATGCAACTAATTTGAGATATCACATATATATTTAACCTATGAATCAAAAAATACTTTATATTATAACGCTCGTTAAACCCATGTGATGATGCCTCGTTAAAGTATCAATGTGTTAATTGATTAATTTATTTCAATGATCAAATCAACTCTTAAGACAAGAACTTATGAATTTAAACTAACTTACCTGGACATTTGAACTATGAATCAGAATCGTTTTTCCCTTTGTTTGGCGGCTGCTCGCTCTCCGTTTATTTATTTACTCTTTTTTTTTTTTAACCTTTTCTTAAGCAAGGCCTCTTTCCTACTTAAAATATAAGTGGGTCTAGGGTTTTAGGTTAAATACTATAATTATTAATTTATCCTCTTTTAATTAATATCCTACGTTATTATAATCCCATACTTTTACTTTATTGACATAACATAACACTCAAATAATTTTAATATTTGACATTTCCTTTAATATATACATATATATATATATACATATATATATATAATATTCGGGTGTCTGGAATAATTTAAAATTTTATCAAATGAAATTATAAATCATGCATAATTTTAACGAGGTTGTATATTTTTATTTTGCAAAGAAATCATCAATAATAGGATATTTATTTGGAGCATGAGAGCTTTGTTTATAAAAAAAAAAAAAAAAAAAAGTCTTGAAATTAAAAATCAAAATACTATAGTAACAAGCATCAATGAAAAAGTGAACCAATATTTTTCATTCTACTTTTATTAAGAAATTTCTCTATTATAATTATATTTTTTATGTACAACGCACGTTTTTTTTATTAGTTGCTAAAAATATGTGTATCTCTCCATACATTATAATTGTGTTCAATACAATGTTTAATTAAAGTTGAATACTAACTTGCACCATTTTTTTTAACTGATTGCCAAAAGAGTGTATTTTTCCATACATTACAATTGTGTTCAATGCAATTCTTAATTAAAGTTGAATATTAACTTTATTAGCCATGTTATTATAGTTGATGTTTTATTATAATTAACTTCGATTCTACACATGTCACGTGGATTGCACATATTGCTTCCAAATATATATATATATATATATATATATATATATATATATATGCATGCGCATGTGAGTGTCATATATACTTTTTCATAAATATAATATCATAATTTAAGGTTTACCTTATATAGTTAATATAAGATTTCATTATATGTTGCTTACTAATTTAATATCACTGAAAGTGCACGTCACAAAGTCATGCTTTTAGTTATCCTTTGTGCATAGGATGAAATTTGAACAAGTAAATTACTAGAGGATAAACTTTTTTGAGGTTGTGATGACACTTCAAAATTCCAAAAGATCTTGTAGCCATTATCAAATAAAGGCTACGGAAAATCAGGTACATTAGTTTCATGCAGGTCGTACCTTGAGGTACATATGAAACATATATGGTTACTTCAGTTCTAATTAACAGAAATTGTCATTAGAAGATCAACTCCATAATAACCTTGACGAGAAGATATATGTAGTTTGCACATCAAAAAAGTACATGTAGTTCAAAAGATACATGAGAAATATGATAGACAACAAAACGAGCAAAGTTATCAAAAAATCTTAGTTGAATAAATATGTAATCTTTCGAGTATTTCAGACAGCAAAACGCTAAAGTTTACCGCAGAAAACATGTTCATGGCCTGCTGCTGAATATGATATCTGAAAAAGTATCGACCAACTGTCCCGCTAGACTACTAGGATCATCAATCAGAGTCTTCACAAATGTCCTGACAACTCTACGTTCATGCTCCCTAGACCTCAAGCTGAACCACCTAAGGAACTTCAACCTAAACTCCTTACTGACATGGCCCCCATGTTCTAGCCCACAGATGGTCTTCACAATGTATTCAAAGTTGTCATCCAAGCCCCCTGAGACATTGTTGTCGATAAAATGTGATCTGTTTGTTGTATCAGACTTGTTCAACTCTTCATTTAGATCAGGAACTGGAGTAGTATTCAAGTCAAACTCAGTTGAAGAGGTTGGCAGCCTCTTGCCATAGAGTTTTAGGATGAACATCACCAAATCCATCGCATTTTTTAGTATCTGCACTGCAGAAACACTTTGGGCGCTCTTTTTCTTGATCTAAAACCACACTTGGGTTCTTCCTGGTATCTTGAACCTTGAATCCAGAGTCTGATTTGATTTCTGTTCTAGCCTTGTGTTGAGGCTTGGACTAGGATCTGAACCCTCTGGAATGGGAGAAAACAAGAAAAACATTTGTTAACAACATTGCAGTTTCATTTTTAAGCATACTAAAAATAAATCACATACTTGCCATTGAAATTTAGAATGGAACTGGAATTTGTGGTCAGAAGTTCCTCAGCCTTCTCAATAGTAAGCGTGCACAGTATTTACCCATGACTGGCTGCATGGAGTCGGCCGGCATGTCCACGAGACATCTTGGCTGCTGCTTCATTTAGTGGACCCAACTTTATTTCTAACTCAGCCTTCAAATCTGTAATTAACTTGTGGAGTTCCTTAAATCTGGAAGTACCATCAAAGGAGCCTGTAACTCAAGAATATCCTATAGCAGAGGACATCAACACGATGAGCCTCCTTGGCTATCTTTAACTGCTTCCAGAATCTGCAAGATCAACCAGATCATAAAGCCTCGACAACTTATTTTAATAAAATACATATTTGTATATGACCTCCTCCATGGTCTATAATTACATCTTGCCTTTAATTTGAAAATTGCAACATAAATATATCTCTTGCACATGTCTTGCACATCACGGATTTTGCACAGAAAAGACTAAAACAAGAACTTTAGCGTACATAGCAAATTCCTTCTGCTATTTAGCACGACATAGCATGGTATGAAGTCATAGAACAAGTTAAAGGCGTTGGCAAAAGCATTTGGGAAGAAAAAAATATATTAGGAGACCAATAGACAAATTTTCAGTGAACTTAACAGTTTGAAAATGGCATTATGCAACTACTATTCATAATTTTTAAACAATGGACAACCTAAATCAAGACAAATCAATGCTAGACCTTGGAGTTCGACGATTTTGATGCATTAGGCAAAGCAGAAGAATGTTTTTTACACATAAGGAATTGCAGATGTTGCATATACTGATTACAGATAAGAATTGGAGACGTTGACATACTAATTTTCCCAAGTCGTGGCAACAAATGAAAGATAAAGATTTTGAACTTTTTTTTTTTTGGGGTAACGAGATGAAAGACAAAGTTATCATGTCAGTATTCCAAACATTAAAGTTATCCTTCCTAAATGTATCAAATCTAATCTAACTTTGTGTACCATACAGAAAGAAGTGGTGGCACAGAATTCAGAATCTTCCCATGAGTATTGATCTACAATAAATACTCATTGATTTTCTAGTGTCAAAACTCAAGGTTGAGTTTTCTCCAACCACTGGACAATTATGAAGACATCAGAAAGTCTAAAAAAAAAAGCAAGTGTAAATAAAGTTTAAATAACTAGACAATGCACAGTGACTAGATCTTGAAAGGTATATCCAAAGGGATTTCATCTTGGGATCCTCATTTTCATGGAGCTTGCATCTCTACATCCAAATAGGGAGCCATCACAATATTTTCATTAAATCCCACTCATATTATAAACTAAGCCACTTATGCTTCACCAATGACATTCTTCATCTTTGCAAGGGTGACTTATCTTCTATGGAAGCCACCAGAATATTTTCTAGAATTTTGCTTATTTATCTCGCATTGTGCGAAAGATGCAGAAATCTAAAGCTGCTTCTCTGGTGATAAGTGCATGTAAAATTTGATATTCTTATGGAGTCAAGTTTTAGAGAAGGAAAATTTCCATGGGTTCCCTTTGTCACCTCCAAGCATAAAGCAATTGCATGCAAAGCATTAGTGGATAGTCACATGTGACATAAGCCTGTCACATGCTTTTTTCTCCATTCAAGCTAACGGAAATTTAGGAGGCTAAGGGATCTACATAGATGTTATGTTATATATCTTCAAAAGCTGATTTTAACATTGTCAAGTGTAGAAAATGTCTCTTTATAAAATTCCACATACACTAATCTGAGAACAGGACGAAGTACCAATCTCCATATTCAGGTCCTAATAGGTTGCTGCCTTTGGCCGGTTATCTTTGAGTGCAACATATTATTGATGTTGTGTAATTTACATAGGTGATTCCCATATCTTAATGTGTATGTTTTGGGTAGTTAAATATAATTAACTTAAAAAAAGAATTAAAAGGAGGATTTTGGAAAGGTGCTTCTAGTCATGAATACATTACAATCAACTAAGTACGAGGCTCATGTTATATTTCTATTGTAGCTACAAAATATGCTATATCAGAATTGCCTAAAGTGCAAATTTGGAAATCTAGAAAAATCTGTGCTTTCAAGAATTTCTAGAGAAAAGTGAAACTGTACTTTTTTTTTTGTGGAGCATGCAAAGCTTTCTTTTGTTTATGCAACACAAATTGAAATTTAGGTATGATCCCTTGGGAGATAGGTTTGACACCTAATTTCTGGTACTTTTTCATATTATCTCATTGTTTAGTTTTATTTTAAGTGAACTACAATTGCATCTAGGCCATCAAAGAGCAGAACCAAAACCTGAATTTTGCTGAATATCTAAACCATCAAGCTAAGTCAATTTCCTTGTAACACCTTCCTAACAGATTCAAAACTCATTATTGTCAATAATAGTGTTTCAGGTACAGTTCATCAGAATTTTAAACAGTTCCTTTGAGCTTTAAATTCTTGTCCACCGGAAACGTCTTAAGAATAAAATAGCCCAATGAGCATTCTAAATGTGCTTTTGATGAATCGCTACACCACGTCTTTCTTTTTTTCCTTAAGAGTACATCAAATTAGGCAAAATCCACGTCAACTAGTCAAGAAATTTGCTATAACATTATGGAAAAATCAAATCAATACGAAAATATGTGAACTACAATTGCATCTAGGCCATCAAAGAGCAGAACCAAAACCTGAATTTTGCTGAATATCTAAACCATCAAGCTAAGTCAATTTCCTTGTAACACCTTCCTAACAGATTCAAAACTCATTATTGTCAATAATAGTGTTTCAGGTACAGTTCATCAGAATTTTAAACAGTTCCTTTGAGCTTTAAATTCTTGTCCACCGGAAACGTCTTAAGAATAAAATAGCCCAATGAGCATTCTAAATGTGCTTTTGATGAATCGCTACACCACGTCTTTCTTTTTTTCCTTAAGAGTACATCAAATTAGGCAAAATCCACGTCAACTAGTCAAGAAATTTGCTATAACATTATGGAAAAATCAAATCAATACGAAAATATGTGAACTATCTGATATTTATGAAGCACAACAAGGACTTTAGGAAGGACAAGAAAATAAATAAAATAATGTATATCTACAATGAACTTTTACCAGCTAGTCACCTATCAATTGGATAAGGCATCCTAGCACATCCATTTGCCATGCTAAAAAATTTATGTGTTGTTTTATGCAAAACAGAATAGAGAAACGGGTAGGGGTCATAAAACCTGTGTGCAATAAGATTGAATGAGAAAAGCTTACCCAATTATCGAGGAAACTTTTCCACAAGAAGCACAGCAATAGCTGCCATCCAACTGCAACTGGCATGAATTAACCCCTACCTTCTGATGTTGGAGAGCACACTCAATATGACAAGAAATGCCACAAGAGCCTTCTGAACCAGAATCAGGTGTGCATTAAAACCAAAGGCTTGGGTCCTTATTGTCATCAAATTGATGACAAATAAAGCAAGAGCATGACGACCAGTGGATTGAGTCGATCTGCAAGCAGGATTGTTACAGACCCCAAAACTAAAAGCCAGTGGCATTAGAACAGAGCTTTTCCCCTCTTATTTTGTTTCATGGAATTCTGATCCTTCATATCTGAGGGCACTCACTTGAGAGCCTGATTCTTAGTGGCCCTTGGAACTTCTTCGGCCATTTGACTCACTTCTTTCCTTCCCAAATCTAGCTTGAGAATTTTTTTTACTTGGAGCAGATCTCAAGAATTCTTGAGCAATTCTGGCACATGACAAAGCAAGTCATTAGGATGGCATTACAACTCTACAAATTAAGAATGCGACAAAAGGATAAGTGTGAAGGTATTGGAGGGCATCAACTGAACTTGCACACACTGATTTCCTTCTCCTAACTTAACTTTTTGGAAAACGAACTCGCTGTTAGGAGTCAACATTGATGTTTTTCTATTCCAGTAAGCACCATCCTATCTAGAGAATAAGAGCCCGAAGTATAACCTTTTCATATCTATGATGAGCAAAAGTTTGGCTTTTATTTCCAAAGTTGTGATATCTACGATGCCCTACTATAATCGTTCAGTAGTTATCATAAAACCACATTTAAACTATAAGAAATGCAGGTAAAAAAAATAAATGAGACTCCCCCACCTCCTGATATTAGAATCCCCCCTCCTGTGCCACGTTTAGGGGGAAAAAGGGAAAAAGAAAGAGAACATACATATTTCATGTAAATAAAAACCGGATACTCAGGTTAGTTGAAACACATTACCAATAGCCCTCTTGACTATAATTAAGTTAGAGGTAGATGTTTTCAAGAAAATTAAAAACAAAAATAAATAAGAAAAAAATACTGGAAGTGCTGCTGAGCCAAACCAAGACCAGAAACACTGTCATTCATTCTTATCCGACTAGAAGTAAATTAGGGTAGTATTCCACAATATTATCATCATTTTTCAAAACCTAAAAAAACCATGGCAAAATGCTGACATCATCAACTAGGTCGGAATTTATTACGGCTTCAATTCAAGTTTGGATTACACCACAATTTTGTAGTAATGGACTATAGCTTGGGAAAATTCTCTAAATAATAAAATGACATTGAACTTAGTAACAATGAATACGGAATTTCTGAAATTAAAATCCTCTGGACATCATTCGTAAGATAAATCAAATGCAGTGCTAAAGGAAAATGGTCTTGCTATAGTCCATGGTAACACATGAAAAGCAAGTCAAAGGAACATAGGTAGTATTCAGCACAACTTATTATGAACTGATTATTGATTATAATATAACAGTTTAGTCATTACGAGTTTAGCTGAGATTACTTCAATACTCAATAACAAGGTTTCCTCATTATTTGGACCATAATTAGCCAACAGGTCAAGGAATACTTTCTGGATAATGGATTACTGAAGAAAATATCAAAGATCTGCTTGCTTACAAGTTTGGCACAGATTATAGTACTTAAAAATCTGATTCTGATAGCTGCATCAAACTATGCCAACTAATTATTTCCTTCAAATTTGTATTCTAGTAGTACTTATCAACATAAAACAGGCCATAGGTGGTAATGGGCTTTAGTTCTTTCTAAACAAATCAGCAGTGAAAAATCTCTATTATAAATTATTCATCTTCTTGAACATCTTGCTACAAAAATTCTGGAACAAAATCAACAAAAGTTTAGATTATAGATGTGTAACTCCTATTCAAGTCACATATTATTACTTGTTTCTAATATGTAATAATTAATATTCTCTAAAAATGGCATTCTTTTTCTGAAAAAGAGGTGTAGCCTTTGAATTTATGATTGAAAATAGGTGATTTTTGAGAATATTTCTTTGAAAATATTTTTTTGAAAACAACCTCAGAAAATGAGAAAAGCAAACACATTCTCTGACTGAATAAGCAAAAAAAAGTGATTTACCCAAACTTTTTATGGAACAATTGAAAAGAAACAATGCTCGTCATTAAAAAAATATCTGAAAATAGAAAAGAAAAGAAAATAACGAAATTGGTCAACATATATCTAATGTCCAAGTCAATTACAAATCTCTTCACCAATATCAAAAGCAACTATCAAGGAAAATTTTTGGATTCATCTCCCAAGTTTGGGAGTTCCATCTTCTACTTGTTTGAAGGGAAAAAGTCCACAAAAACAATGGTGTTCAGTGTGCTATTGAAATTCAAATCTGCTAAATTTGTGCTATAGAAACTCAAATTTGCTGATTTAGCAATTCTTCTCAAAGAATTGAAATCAAGATACTTACTTTAATCACATAAATGTGAACTTCATTCAAACGCTTCCAATCATTGAATGGCAGTTAACTTATGGGACATCAGAACAAATAACACTACTCAATCCAAGCTCTACGTTTCTTATTGTTAATTATACATCAGAAACATCATATAATTATAGAAATTTTTTTGCAAACAGATCTACTTCAAACTTATACCTTTTATATGCATTATTTTTATGAAGTACAATAAACCAAAGAAATGAGGTTATTCAATGCGAGATCTAAAAACATGTCTCACTGTAGTGCTAGTACTAAGTGTGGATCGCAGACATTTCTAGAGCATCTGTAACAGAAGGACAAATAGTCAATTTTGAAAAGACATGAACAAACGATGAATTTGTAATCAAGAAACTAAAGATATCTCTTACCTTCAAACAAGACGAATTGGAATGAGAAGATTGTGATTTCTTCAATATATCAAGAGTAAAATTGGAATTTAGTATTCATAAAGATATGAAACATTTCATTCTAGGAAAGGGAAAAAAAATCACACTCAGGTTACGAATTTAAAAGAATTGACAGCAGAATAGAAAAAGGAATTTGAAAATAAAAAAATAAGTTGATAACCTCAAGCCCGTACCCTTCTCTTATATGGTAATCTCCAACTTGTTATACCAATAATCTGAGAAGGCAATGTCAAATCTAGGTCGGATTACATGAATTTAGTATTAGCTTTAATCGAATTTATCGATATTTATTAATAGCCGATAGGTTTCACAAGTAATTACTGTAACGGCTATTCTTAATTGGATTTTTTACTTATTACCGATCATTTCTCAGCATATTTTGAATACCACAAAGTGATTTTTTTATTCTCTTGATGGTCAACATTCAATAAGACAAGGAAAAATTATTAATATATGCGAAATTAAGGAAAAGCAAATGGAAAAGATAAAGTTTTCAGCATAAATAGAAATAAAAAAATATATGAACCATATGGACATTAAAAAATCAACAACAATTTATTACCATTGATTGAAGGAATAAAATAATTAATAGTCGTTTGTAATGACATCCATGAATGTAGGAAACAATTTCAATGTTCAATCCTAGAACTCATCCTAATATAACATGTAAAATGAAAAGTCTGATATGAAATGAAGAACAATATAAATATTATGCACTCTCCTATATGTTTTTGACAATGTATACCAGCATCTACCCATGTACCCTTGCTTAATAACAAATAACAATATATATAAGTTCCCCTCTATAGAGAATATGGTGAAGCCCTCAACACTACAGGCCTTTTATAGGCTTGCTTGGTTTATATAAGTTTTAAATTACAATTTTGACTAATAAGTTATAAAATAATCATTTCTTTTTCGCCCAACCAACTTGCCAGCAATGGAAGTACTCAACCCAACAAGATCTGCTTTTAGAGTTGTATGTATGCATCTTGATCTTTTACAGACATAAACTATAAATGATGAGAACATGATTCATTTCAGCATCCTATCTTGCAGTGGAGTATCATCATTCAGATGGTTACAGACAAGAATGCTTCCTTCACATGCATTCGATAATCACATAATCAAGATTCACTTCAAAGAAAAATTAGAATGATGAAATTTGGTAGCATTTGTCGGCATGGTACTTACGCTCATTGACTGAGAGTTGCTCTCAACCATATATAATCCAGTGCCAATAACTTCAACAAAAATCCCAGCTCCATCAGGAGAAATGGTCCATATATGTGTATGAATCCAGAAAATATAACATGCAGTAAGAATGGTGATCTCATTAGGTACTTTCTTATTATATTCCTTAATTCTTCTCTTGTCAGTGTTTCCTTTTGTTACTTCTTTCCTTTAGATGACATGGAGAAAGAAAAACTAAGGAAATACGTGTGAAGGATGTGTAGAAATCAAAATTGTTCTACCACAAAAAGAAAATGAAACACAGTACATGAATTTTACAGCACATGTGACATCAACATTGCCCTCACTCTTAATACCATTTATTTTCAGTTCTCACGCATCTACACCTCCCAATGGCAATAACCTATTCCGGAAAACTAGTGATGGTTAAACAAGAGGAAAATAATTTATAATAATGTAAATTTTACCTTGTGAAGTGAAAATTAATCACTTCTTTTTTAGAATAACATCTACTTGTAATTGAGATTATTTTGCAGCCTTATCTGAATATTTTTTACCCTGACTGACTGTACACTAAATAGAAAGATGGTACAGAATGAATTTAAACAGAAGCCAGAAATATATAAAAGAAGATGACTGTCCTACACCAAAGGACGATTATGACAATTTAGATAGATAAAATCAGCAATATATCCACATATTAGCATGCCCACAACTGAATCATATTCAAGTAAATTCCAAACATGTGACAGAATATTTCATCGCATTCAAGGTATAGCATCTTTCCATAGTAGAAAATGTTGAAAACATACTTATTTGTCGACTACGACAACTTAAATCTTCAATATCAGAAGAATCCAGCCATTTCTAAGACATTTTGTAACTGCTGAGTCCATCTCCAATGAGGATGCAACTTTTTCTTGAGATCACCCATTAGTCAAAACACAAGAAGTTTTCTTCGGTTATTTTCAGCTGAGAAAATCCTATGTTGCAGACAATCAACAATCCACCAAGCAGCACGTGCAAGTGGTCTAGGAAAAAGACATGATTCATTTCAAAAACTTAACCTAAGTGTATCTTGCTCTTTCACTATCAATGTCATCTATTCCAATTTTAATTCCAGTGGTGCACATATTTGAAGTTGTTTTATGTCATTTCCAAATTTAGCTCGGCAAATTCTCTTGAGGAATATACTAAGCTGATACTGTATACAATCAGGAAATACAAGGATGAATTACACTTTACCTCCCTCAACTATGAAAATATGCACTTAACTCCCCCCATCACTAGTCATTACAGTATCGATGGAAATTGCTGATGTGTATTTTTTTTTTTCCGATTCTCACTTTACCCTTTATCTAACATTTAATAGTAGTTGAAATACTTTCAATAATTTTACTTTGATTTTCAATTAAAACTACACTTTTTACATAACACATGCATCTCTCTCTCTCTCTCTCTGTGTACACACACACACACACACACACATATATAGACCCATATGTATATGTGTGTGCATATCTCTCTCTTATATATATGGACACGTGTATATATGCGTGCATATCTCTCTATCTATATGTGTATATATATACATATATATGTAGAGACACACAGACATGTAATACACACACACACACACACACACACACACACATGTCTACATATGGCAATATATATATGTCTATAAGTATATATAACCACACATGCACATGTTTGTGCAACTCTCTCTCTCTAAATACAGATATATATATACACATACATATATATAGATATATACACATATATAATATGCATATAAATAAGTGTGTATACACACGTGTCTATATATCTATATAGATACATATATGTACACACATATATATGTATATATGTGTGCATATATAGACACACATATATAGGCACATGTCCTATATAAATACACACACACATATATATGTTACATCTGTTTCTATCTACATATATATACATATCTATAGAGCACAAATTAATAAATAATAGGTATTAGGGTATAAATATACTTCACATAAATCTCAATATTTTATACTACTAGTTTTTACTTATACGCGTATAAATACATATATAAAGAAAAATATTCAAAAAATGTAGATACCAATAATAATTTGATATGCACTGAATATAGTTTAAAACATGTTAACGGGTATTAGAATAATCTTTCAAATATATCTAGTATTAAACACACTCACTGGATGTTTGCATTCACAGCCATAAATATAAATCTATAGTCTTGTCATTTTTGTTTTTTTATTGCCAAATTAAGACAAAACAATAAAAGAAACTAGCTTTAATTTATTGGTTGTTAATTGCAGTTATCTTATTCGTGAGGAATTAGTTTTCTTTCCTTAAATGAACAAGACTTTTACCAATAATAAAAAAAAAATCTTAGGTAATCAAATTTCTTATCAAAGGATTAATCTCAACAAAGAAGTCGAGGTTGAATTCTAGATCAGAACAACGTTAAATGACGAGAGAGATTATGAACCCATGTAACTGCCCATCTCAGCCTCTGTTTTGGTAGCTTACTTTTCTTTCCTATTGAATCTTCCTTCACGAGCTTCATCTACTACTCAAGCATTCCATCAATGGAAACAGAAAGCTATGTCCTTGGACGAATTATCATAGACGAACAAAAATTGCATATTCACACACTCAAAGAAATATAATTTTTTTTATTGCAGACGAAAAGAGAAAAGCGAGAATTAGGATAACAATGAAAATCTCAAATCACAAAATGAAATAACAAGATAATGGAGAAGGCAACAACTGTGCATTATGCAGGAATTACTCATTCGCGATTTCAAGATTAGGCAGTAATTCCTCGTGCAAAAGAAGGGGGAGAGCGAATGAAATCCAGGGACTTACCCAATTAAAAACACCTTCCAGGGAGACGAGTCCAGCCATAGGACTGCCGCCGGAAGCGCCACCACCAACCGCCACTGTTTTCAAAACGCGATCGCCGCTTCTGCCGCCGTCGACAACTGCTTTTGCCATCACTATTTTATATTTGGCGATGCTGGGAGAAGCAGAATAGGGTGTGTCTGATTGCAGGTGCTGTGAGTTTAAGGTATAATCTTAATGAATTTTCAGACTCTGCAGCTAATGCTTATGTAGCTGATGCATTGAATTAGGTGAATCACAAGATTGATAAGTTTTATTCTAATTAAAAAAAAATTCAGTTACCTTTAAAAATTATAAATACTTTTCTAAAATATTATAAATATTTTTTTGAGATTTATTTTATTTTACAAATATTTTTTTCAATAAGTACAATTTATTAAATAAAAATAAAAATATAAAAATATTTATAATTTATAAACTTAAATAATTTTTTTGTGAATAATTCAAACATTAAAAATATTTTTTATAATTGATTATGAAAAACTATATTAGGCCCACTAGCCACCATTTTGAAAAAAAATTGGGATTAAGGGTAACTTTGGCCAAGTTTTTGGAAAATTAATTCATAAATAATAGATTTCAGTAAAATTAATTTTGCGTTAATTGATTTTAGTAGAAGTTAACTTTGAAAAGAATTGATGAAATTGCAATTAGCCACAAGCTGCCTTTTGCAAAATGTCAATCATTGCATTCCAAAAGTGATTACAAACACTTTATAAAAAATCATAGATTAAAAAAAACACTTAATGTAAGTTGTCAAATACTTTTACAAATCAAAAGTCTACATAATTTAGAAATCCCAACCATTTCCTTTGAAAAAAAAGAAAAAAATCATTTCTATGAGGATTAATTTTACCAAAACAGGACAATAATAATATAATTTCCAAAAAAAAAAAACACTTAATTTTGTATTTATAAAATACGGCACTAAAATTGGATGGATATACCACATTTGACTGTTCAAATTCCATGACTTGGCTCAAGTAGCAAATCTTAGGTTCCAAAACTATAAGATATTAGGTTAGGTTCCAAAACTATAAGGTATTAGGTTGGAGTATTACCAATTTATAAACTTTTATTGATTTTTACAGTAGTTGTTAGTTGATTATATTAATTGTCAATATTTTATTTATTATTGCTATACTTGTTGATGATTTATACTTGTTATTGTAAATAATTCTAATCGCATATATACAATTAATATGTATGAATCAATATTACTTTAGCAACAAAAAATTGTTGATTTACACTTGATGAATAGTTCGCCTAAAAACCTCCCAAATAAATGGAACCACGAACAGTAATACATCAAGGGTCTTCTCACTCCAGTGAACATAACAAGAGCATCCACCAATCTAATTTACATACTTTAAACCCTCGAAAACTTCTAAATTTTGGTGATACCCTAAGAGAGGAACATAGATAGAAAATATGGAGGAGAGAGAGTGTATTTTGTTTGTTAGTTGAGAGTATGTCTCATTGTGATATCTTATAGTTCGCACGAGAGATAACAAAAAGATATATCTCTATCCCTATCACATAGTCCAATTAGAAAGGTTATTATTATCATAATAGGATTTCTAGTTATCTCAAATGTAGATACAATTAAAAAATATACAAATATTTTCTACTCATACATATTTGACTCAACTTATTCGAATCACATCCCATAATTCTCATCTCACGTCCCTTCTTTCATATAGAGATTAAGGTGTGCGATGAAGCGAAAAAGAAATAAGTTGGGAGAGTTATATTAAGTTACCACCTAACTAGAATAACTCTACTCAAAACTCGCTATGTAACCCAAACTATGTAGTCATACCAGATCAAGCATCTCTAATCCCTATATAATAAGTAGAGTATGTTGGCTCTCTCAGCTACGTATCTATGCTCATGACTATGTTAAACGCATTTTTGACTTAGTGAGTTGGCTTATTAGCCATATAACAAAAGTGTGCTACTAGCTTAGCTCTTCCTCAGTGCCTCATGTCAATCAGTTTGGTTCTGACAGCTTTTTTAGTTATGCTCCGACATATCAGATTAAACATGGTAATTGGATACATGTTAAAGTAGCATAATCAAACTTAAACCTCATGATACGGTCCAAATTCCCAAAGGGTACTAAAAACACATTAAAAGCTCACATAGTAACGAAGCAGAGATCCATTCAATCACTCTACTTACAAGGTCATTGCAAAGTACATGTAGTATGAATACATGCTATGATAGAACTCCCACTTAATTTTAGGTTTGTTACGCACTTAACATCATACTAATCTTAGAGCAGTCGCTATTCAAGCACCTGACTTGCACATCACCATAAGTCACTCTCCAAAGTGTCATTTAGTAGTTGCACATTTAGCTACAAACAAGCTTTTATGAAGTTTAAACATACTTCATAATCGATCAAGTATGATATCATCTTGCCCTCATGCCAAGGCGACTATAAGTTAAGCTTTATCTTTCCTCAATGTTCAAAGCACGAAGGCAATCACTCGCTATCAAAGTGTCGGGGTGATTTTCTGTGTGAGTAGGTCAATCTAAGCATGGTGACATTCACATATATCATAATAGACAGAGTACACTAACAAATTAACAAGAACAAAAATCTCACTAATCAATAAAATGTTCATACAAGCCTATAAACTCAAATCCTATGAAGTCCCGTATAATTAACATGCATGTGGAACACATCTCTTTGCAAAGGCTTAGTAAAAAAAGGATCAACGACCATATCGCTAGCAAAAATATGCCTTAGAACTAGTTAGCCTTGCATAATATTGTCTCAAATCAAGTGATATCTAGTGTCAATATGTTTGGTCCTCCCATGATACTTGGGGTGTTTAGCATATGCTAGTGCAACTATGTTATCATAATAGCTAATAACTACATCATCAACATGCATCGTAACACGCAGACTCTGATGTAATCTCCTCAATTAGATAGCATCTTGGACTGCTAATGTACAAGCAACATATTTAGCTTCTATGGTGGATAAAGAGATACAAAATTATTTCTTCCTACACCAAGTGAGAGCAGCGCCTCCCTATAAGAATGCATATCCCAATGTGGATTTACGTCCATCTTTATCCGCTGATCCATTGGCATCGCTCTATCCAATTAGCTTTAAACTACCCCCATGATATTTTGACCATAGCCTATTATTGCCTCTAAGATAGCTTTGACATCTACTCACCATTCCAACTTCAAAGTAAAGGTCTATTCGAGTACACATCATTGCATAATTGTGCTCATATAAGGAACTTTAGCCATGCGTTCTCTTTCTTCTTATATCTTACAACATAATTCTTAGCTAAGAACACAATTTTTGTCCATGGGTATGTCAAAAGATTAACATTATGCAGACGAAATTGTTTTATATTTCTCTTGATGTAAGTCATTTGAGACAAACTTTAGAGTTCACTAGAATGATCCCGATGTATCTTAACACTAAGTATGTATTCAACTTCTCCCATGTCCTTTATATCAAACAAGAGGGCAACCACTTCTAAGTGGTGACAATCATCTCTGTGTTATTCCTAGCCAACAAAATGCCATCCACATATAGTGAGAGTATCAAGAAATTTCTCCCACTTCTCTTGACAAACACATAGTGGTCTTCCTTGACCATCGTAAAACTATCATGGTGATAGCTCGATGAAATTGATGGTACCACTGTCTGGACGATTATTTCAGTTTATAAATGGAATATTTCAAGCAGCATAGTTTGTGCTCTTGTCCCATTTCCTCAAACCCCATAGGTTGATCTATGTAGATCTTCTCATCAAGCTCTCTATTGAGAAATGTTGTCTTAATATCTATCTAAACAATTTCAAATGTAGGTGGGTGGCAATAGCTAATATAAGGTGAATAGAGGCAAACCTCACTACCAGAGAGAATGCCTCTTCAGAATCTATACCCTTATCTGGGCCATAACCATTTGCCACAAGTCAAGCTTTAAATTTGTCGATCAATCCATTTGTCTTGCACTTGACCTTCAGAACCCTCATGTTTCCAATGGTCTTGCAGTCTTGCATCTATAGTCTTGTATCCAAATGACAGAAGATCGACTAACTCCCAAATATAGTTTTTAGCCATCAAGCTCAATTATTTTCCCATAGCAGCTATCTACTTATTTGTATTTGGAAAAGTCACTGTCTTTTCATAAGTAGCTAGCTCATTAACATCCACAGAAGCACACTTGAAAAATTCCCCTTCGATCTTATATCCCCATGGGGTATTTATTCCACGCTAGCTCCTATGAGTTTGTGGACTTCAAGAGTCTTTTTCTAGTGGGTTGCTTCCACTGACTCAAGAGTCGCTTGCATTATCCCTAAAAATTACTATATAAGGCTGCGAAGCCTCACACTCGCCATGGACTGGAGCACCATTTTGGGGATCTTATAACTCGTATAGTTCAAGGTAGCCTTTAACTTCACTAATAGTTGGAAAATCTTTAGAAATTCATATTATGGGACTCAATTTCAGTCATTCCTCCATCAGAGTGTTCACCGTACATCACATAGCCATCTGAGTGATTGTAATACCTTGTAAAGATATGTTTAATTGCTTTGGGACCAAGCTTCCCATGCTTATTGGAAGTGATGTGAACAAACCCTACCGACCCCAAGGGCACAAGCCTTTTAAATTAGGCTTTCTATCATGCCATAGCTCATAAGGTGCCAAATGAACTGACTTAGAAGGCACACGATTCAATATATAGGTAATAGTAAAAATTGTATCTTCCAAAATAATATTGGAAGATTTGCTTGCGCCATCATTGATCAACCATATCTAAAAGTGTGATTTTTTTCTCTTTGCAACCCGAATTTATTACGGAGTGTGTGAAATCATTAATTCCCTTATTATCCTATTCTCCTCAAGCACTTATCTGAACAGATCAGACAAATATTCTCGCCCTATGTCAATATATAAAACTTTGAGGTTCTTTTCTATTTAGTTCTCAATTTCTATCAAGAATCGCTTAAACAATCAAGCACTTATGGCCGATGAGATAAGAGATATATTGACCTATAGTATGAATAGTTATAAAAAAAAGTCAGAAAATAGGATGCACGGTGTTATGTCCTTACATTCATTGGCCCATATATCTGACTAGACTAACTCTAAAGGATGAGTAGCCCTTTTTGCCTTTTCATAAGGCTTCCGACAGGCTTTTCCCCATCAAACATGGTTCACACATAGAAAAGTTTACTTTAACGAGGTGGCTCAAAAGTCTTCTCAAGCTAACCTAGTCATCATTTCTTATCCTACGTGCCCTAATCTCGCATGCTCATTTAACAGAATCAGAAATAACATCAACAATCATTGGATAATTTTGATATGAAAAATTTATTATTCATAAATCATAAGTTATAAAGGTCTTTGCCAAGAAAAATAGACAAACTAGTTTGCTCAAACACAAAAGAAAAATAATGTCTAGAAGTGTAGTAACTGAAAGTAAATACATCAAATGTTAGGTGCATATTGCACATCACTGAGGAGTAGCTCGCACTAGTGTCGCGCTTGAGCTAGTATGACCCAACTCCAAAGAATTCGTCTTGTGTGTCATCCCCATAGCAATGTAGTGGTTGTATGTTAGCACACAATGATAATCTATGAATTCGATTCATCCCTTGTCGCATGTTTTGTTGCCCCTATGTCTACAATCCAACTAAGGAAAGAATTAACAACAAACATAAAAGCAAACAAAATAACTAGTGGGTCTTACCTTATTTAGCTCAATGCAATCACGAGCGAAGTGACTCAACTTGCCATAATTGAAGTACTTGCCTTTCTTCTTTCCACCTATCTTACCTGGGCGCTGCTTCATAGCCTTGTTACCTTGTGGGGCCAAGTTTTGGTATTGACCACTACTTTGTCTAGCATTATTTTGCTTGTTCTAATGTTTTGCACTTGTTGGGCTTATATTGTCCAACATGTGTGATAAGAGCAGTTGTTTATGTTTGCATCGACTATCAATGGTCAGCCTCAAGCTTGAGATGATTGGTGACACTGTCAAGTTTGCTCATTATGTGTAAGCACAAGCTTAACATGTCTCACAAGCCTGGTCAGGTAGCGATCTTAGGATTGCCAAAACTTGTTGTTCATCAGTAAGCTCACATCCAGCATTTTGAAGCCCTTATATCATATCCTTCATCACATCAAGGTTTTAAGTCATCAAGTGCTACAGATCAAGTATCTACTGATCAAACCTAAGGGTAATTGCCCTTAGTCTGGTAGCCAAAGTACTACCTAATGTGACCTTCAATACATCCCAAAGCCCCTTAGTTATAGGATTTCCAACTTACGGATCATATTGTCGTGCATGCAACTCAACATAGTAAAAACATGCACTCTTATCTTGATCCATCCACTTATTGTATGCATTCATATCACGATGATACTGGGCAGTTGGTCTATTTTTTGGCTTAGTTGGCATACATAATGGTGGTGAGATGATCAATGATCTTTTCTTTATGCAACAAAAATTGAATTTCTCTATGCCACATTGCAGAGTTCTAGCCATCTAGTTTGCCAATGCCACAAAGGTAAAAAAAAACTACTTGAGTATTTATTACAGTATATTATGTGCAATATGTTTGGTACTAGTCTACAATTTTATTCGGATCTAAGTTAGTTTTTATTATTTTCTTTAATTCAATTCAATCTATATCCTCCACACTTAATCAACATTTGATAGATTATCCAACCCCAAGATGACAACGAAAATTTCACCACAAAGGCTAGTAATCATCTTCCACCGAATTACAGATCATAATAAAAAATATTAGATACATGGATAAAATCAATAATATCCAGAAATGTATGCATACATCATATATGAGTAATAAACTTGGGTTGACATTTGGTGTGTCATATCGAGACAATTATTGATCTAAGGTGGTAATTAACGAAATATATCCCAAAAAAAATACATGGCCTCCAAAAATGGCCCCATAAATACATCTCTTTAAAAAATAAGATTATATTTTTCAAAACCTACTACATCAATCTAAAATTGAGATACCGCGTTACCACCATCTTCATAAATTATCTCTCAGATGAGTAAATATAAAAAAAATCACATAATATACATGAGCACCCTAAATGTCAACTCACATTCCATATATATTCACAAATACTCACATTGCATAAAATTGTATAATAAAAAAAATGTAACTAAAAAAACATGTAATTTTGTAAGCTTATGACATATACCAATTTTTATCCAATCACAAAAGGAAGAAAAGAATATTCTAAGCTTTAAAAATAAGTTAATTTTTTTTAAATAGGTCAAAAAAATAAAATTAAAATTATGCTCGTTTGGAAAAAGATTCAATTTTTTTATTAAGCCTGACAAACAGCCCCTTAAGCGCAGAGGGGGCTTGCGGCACCAGTTGGCACACGCCCACAGGGTGTACGCAATTCACGCTCGAGTGAAGTCCATACGTGTAGGTTCGCGTGCGCAATTGCACCATGCATTCCAAGCTCACACCTTTATTTTAAATTCTAATCAATGCCTTGAATTCTATGTGCAACTGTCTTCTCCAGTGTGCTTTTTTATGGAAATAAATTTTTTTGGCGATTTTTTTTAAAGAATTCATATCTTTCTCAATTTTAACCCTTTTTTTATATATAATATACCAATTTATTCATTTTTTTATGCTCTACAATATGACATCAATATTATGATAAAAAAAAAAATTCAACATCAATCAAATGGGTCTTAAAAAAAACTCTTTAATTAAAAGACTCGATTCTACATCAAATTAAAACATATATTTGTACGTACAAATACAACATATGACATAATCTTCAAGGTCTAATTTTATGCTTGATTTAAATCATAATTTTTCATAAATATCAAGCATAAATCATGCATCCATGCATTTCATGAAGGCGATGCCTAACCTTGATGGCTTCGATACTACTGTAAGCAATTCCAATCATATATAGACAATTAATATATGTGAATCAATATTCCTTTAACAACGGAAAGTTATTGATTCACGCTTGATAAACAATTCGGCTGCAAGCCTCCCAAATGAATGGAACCACATATTACGTCAGGGTCCTTCTCGCTCTAATGAATACTACCAAACCATCCACCAATCTAATCTATGTACCTTAAACCCTCTATGACTTTTAAGTTTTGGTGATACTCTAAGAGAGAAACGTAGAGAGAAAATATGGAGGAGGAATAATTGAGAATACATTTTTGTTAATTGAAAGTACATCTCATTGTGATATATTATAATCTACGGGAAAAATAACAAAAAATATGTCTATCCCTATCAGTCCTATTATAAAAAGTTCTAGATAGCTATTATCCTTATCACAATAAAATTTCAAATTCTCTTAAATATGAATACAATTCAAAAATACATCAGTAGTTATGTAAAGATGATATAATCGATTTACTTAAAAAAAATATTACATCTTTTGCACTATGTTGTTAAGATGAAGTTGCTTTAGCCTGGGTTGAACTACCTGAAACCTGTTCTTTTTTAAAATATGTTAAGAGTTGGCACACTTGGTTTAAGGTTATAATTTCTTTAGTTTTATACTCAAACTTTATTTCTTGTTTATAAACACTATCAAATGTAGTTAGTTGCTCGAACATTTTTATTCTTACATCTTCTTGCTTTTACATGAGAGGATATGCTTGCTTATTATTGTCTGTCACACCTTGGCAGCCTCAATTTTTCATAATTTCGTGATTCATTTTCATTGATTTGACTAATGTGACAGGGCACTGATTTGATTAATCTGCCCCTCTCCATTAGTTAGAATCACAAAATACAGAAATGTTCGCTATTTTTTTTCCGAATTCCGACCTACTCCAAGGAATTAGATTGACCTGACATCAAAACTATCTGTTGATTTGGACAATTGACTGAAGCACAGGATCGAGACACCTGTATGTGGTGGCGTATGGATTCACTATAAATACTTTATTACTTAGTTGTCATAAAATAACTGACATTTACTTTGCTATTCAATTTTAACGATTTCATGACATGAATTAACTTAAGTATGATAGGATTCCTAACATGTTTTGTGTGTTTCAGGTCTTTTGAATTCAAAGTACTCGAGATCGATTTCTTCCCGACCAAAACTCAGTAAACTAACTTCCCAAATCAGTTTTCAATTTTTGTAATTTGGGCAGTGTGCAACATGCTTCATTTAGCATGCTCCAAATGACGGATTTTGCTGCATCTTACAGCAATAATGAGCAATTTTCTTGTCACGCTCTTAGCAAATAACTATTGAGAATTTCAAAGTTGTGAGCTAGTAACATGAAGAACTATCTATGAATACTTAACGTGAAGCAGTACTTTATATATATATATATATATATATATATATTAGATTGCGATTGGCTACGGTCATATGTAGTATTTCCTCAGAAAGAGATAAAGAGGTTGTTAAGCAAAGAGAAAAGTTGTATCATATTTCAGGAATATTCTTAATGAAACTCCTAAAACATCTTATATGATTGCACTATTATAAATGCCATTTCTTCTTCATTTGGTTGTAGGTGAAGTCTCTGAAATCTCTGGCACCATTGATGCCATGGTTGCAAATGACAGGAAATTGGTTGACATACAAACTGCAGTTCAATTTTCTTCTTCGGCATATGCTTTGCCAAAGATTTATGGATGCAGATCCAGTGATGAGAGACTTATTATGATGTACAAAATGATTCTAAAACCAGTAAATAGAGCAATTCTCATTACACCTGAAGGTAGCTCTATTATCAAGAAGTTTAGCCATCCTTGCTTGAATAATCAGATGCTTGCTAAAAGACGGTCCCTCTAAAACCATTTTTTTCAGCCCCCAATCCACAGGAGGAGATTCGTTGGATAAGTTTCTGGTGGAAGTTATGGATAGTTTCTTGCACTTCAGCATTACAGAAAACTACGATACAGGAATTTGGAGGCATCTTAAGAAACTACGATATGAGTCGGATCATTGTTACCCTTTTATTAAGGTGAACTTTCAGTAGTTCGATTTCTCCATTTTTATGTCTCTTGCCTGCATTTTGCTTTTGTTTTCCTTGTAGTGATCTCTACTATATGCCCCTTCTGTCTTTATAGTTGATAGCATTACCCATAAGTAGCTCCTCCTTGAATGATCCATTTTGAGTCTCACATAGTATTAGATAGTGTTCAAAATTTTCCAAAACTTTAATAAGTGCTTGCACTAATAGAACCTTCCCATTGAAATGAATTGGTTGGTCCAAGAAACAAACTGCTCTTTACAGCTTACAATGCTCTGTAATGGGACAGGGAAGCATCTTTTCATGATCTTTATGTATTTATTTGTACAGGTACTGAAAACGGGGAACTTTTGGCATGCAATAGATTCTCCCATCTTTCTGACTTCATTTGAGGAGAAAGATAACATTTTGCAATCTTTACTGTGATGCAATCTAATGAAAAAGATTCATTCTTTAAAGATGATAATGCAGTGGATGCTGTCAAAAAGCAACAAAGAGATTCCCTTAGGATGGAATTAACCAAAAATTTTGAACTTAAATTTATGCTGTTTTATCTTCCATTCCTATATGTTTTTGGCACCATAATCAATGGCTGTATCACTTTGCCGTCAATTGTAAGAGCAAAGCTTTTCTCTATGTTGTCAATTTATGCTCTTAATCATCCTTAAAGATAGGAGGGATGCAAAGTCGGGTGAGTTATCAAGGTAGCTCTTGGATATCATCCTCAATCAAATGGACAAGCCGAAATCTCAAATCGGGAAGTAAAGCAAATCCTTGAGAAAACGGTAAGCATTAATCGAAATGATTGGGCACATAAACTTGATGACGCATTGTGGGCATACCACACAGCATATAAAACTCCTATAGGTATGTCTCCTTATCGATTAGTTTTTGAAAAAGCTTATCACCTCCCCGTTGAGCTAGAACATAGAGCATATTGGGTTGTGCAATAATTAAATTTTGATACAAAGGCAATAGGAGAAAAAATGTTGTTGCAATTCAATGAAATGGAGGAATTTAGGCTTGATGCTTATGAAAATGCTAAAATCTATAAAGAAAAAACAAAACAATGGCATGACAAAATGATCTTGAGAAGGGAATTTCAACCCAGACAACTTGTGTTGCTTTTCAATTCAAGATTAAAACTTTTTTCAGAAAAATTGAAATCTAGATGGTCTGGTCCCTTTATTGTCAACAAGATATTTCCATTTGGGGCGGTTGAGCTCAAATGTAAGGATGGCATATTATTTCGTGTCAATGGACAGAGGTTGAAATATTATTATGGCAATGAAATTTGGAAGATGTCTAATCTTCCACTTGGGGAAGTAATCTAAGTATCCAGTTTCGGTTTAGCTAAAGATTTTAAATAAAGCGAGTCTTGGGAGGCAACCCAAGCTCTTTTTTCTTGCTTTGTGAGTGTTGTTATTCTTGTGTTGTTTCATATCATGATGATTGTTTCTTGATATTTTACTCATTTTTGCAGATTAAAGGCTAAACACCACCCATTTTCAGAAAAATCCCCTTATTTTTCAATTCTTTCAATCATTGAGGACAATGCTTATATTAAGTTTGGGGGGGAGTTCAAGAGTTTAGGGTTATTGCTTGTTGCTTGAAAAGTTTACTGATAAACTATGTGCATACTTGAAAAAAAATATATTAGAATTTGTACATTTGTTTACGTGTCTAAACATCAAATTTTGGTTTTAGTTACTTTATGAGGTCTTGTGAATCTTGATACACTAAGTAGTTTGTTGAGTTACATTTAATTATTTAGAGACAGTTTATAAGGTCTAATTATTTCCTAAATGATCCCACCAATCTCTAGAACTTGTTTGATCACTAGTCGAGGCGAAATCCTAGGTGGCATAACATTAGGGAAATGATTTAGGCCATTTTTGGATCGTTTGAACCTTTGAAGCCAACCTATATTTGAATTATTCCCTAGTATCCCCTTTTGAGCTTATTGAATCAATTCTTTAGACACCCTATACACATTATCGAGTTTAAACAAAAAATATCCAAAATTCTACCCTTTTTCATCTCATTTATACAATTATTCTTGAATGAATTGTTGTATTTAAAAAAAAAGAATAAGAATAAGATGAAGCACAAATAAAAAGAAGAAAATATTGAAAAAGGATGAAAAGGAAGAGATTATGAATTGAGGTGTATGATTTGAACTCCCTAAAATAAATAAACCCCCGTTGCATACAACAAAAGAAATAAGTTTGGGGGTAATCTAAGATCAAAAACAAGAAAAATGGGATGTTCAATAAAGAAAAATGAAGGGATTGATGAAGAAGTTGGTGCTTATTCAAAAAAGTTTTTGCATGATTGTGTAAAATGGGCAATTTTTAGCTATAATTTTTCATATTTTCCCACCATTACCTAAGCCTCACAATACAAGCTTTGGAAGTCATTTTGATCTTTGATGCTATGATCTACTTACATTAGTGGAGACTAGTGTGAAAAATAAGCATATGGAGTTTGCTATGCACTTCAAAAGTGGATCAAATATGAGTAGTTGGCTTTATAAACCTATCCAGATGATAAATGAAAGTTGATAAACTACTACTTTCACACACACACACACACACATAAGAGCATGAAGTTAAGTGAAACCAATATGCATATTAACATGTAAACTTGGTATATTTTTTCTAATATTTTGAGATGAGAGGTTAGAAAAATCTTTCTTGATTTTGGTAACCTGATTCATAGGGAGATTGTCATGAGAATTTCATGTTTGATGCTTGAGGACAAGCAAATCTTCAAGTTTGGGGATATTTGATAAGTTAGTTTTAAACCAATAATTCATATACCTTTTGATTAATATTTAGTTTGTTTTCAAGTATTTTTGTTACATGTTATGCATTTAGTTTGAAATCTTGTAGGTAATGACAATAAGAGAAGAAAATGGAAAGAAATAAAAAACCTGGTTAAAATGTTGAAGAATTCGAATTGTGGTGCTACTGATGGCAGTTTTTGTATTTCAATCATAACTCTTGACCCCAATTTCATGTCAAATTGGTTCTTAATCCATTGGAACGACAAGAGATAGATATACAACTTCTATGTTTATCATAAAATCCAATTCGTTCTATTTCAATGAGAAAAATGGAGTTCAAGAGTCAGCCATGGGCTGTAATTTTGTGGAATGACACATCTTAGTATTTCAGGCATAACTCTGTCCACTGATGTCATATGTAGTTGATTCAAGTTCCGATGGAAAGCAAGATATATATCTACAATTCATTAATAAAAGATGTCAAAAGCCAATTCATCCTTTAAAGAGGAAAAAAATTACTTGAAAAGGGCTGAAGAGTGTAAGAGTACTGAAGTGGATGAGGGAAAAACAGTAGCAACGGCGCCTAGGCGCCATCTGAGGCCGCCAAAACAGAATGGAAGGTGCCTAGGCGCTAAAACAGGGCACTTAGGCACCATCTAAAGTGCAGAAATAGAATATATGGTGCTTAGGCGCCGTTCTTCTGTGCCTAGGCGCCAAACGATTTGAAAATTCTGAAAGTGTGATCTTTTGACTTGGATTTTGGACAAAAACTATTAAAGTCAACTTCTAAAAGAGACTTTGTGGACTTCTTGGGGGACAACTTACATAGAAAATGGATTTGGTGGAGAGAAAATGGGGGATAAGCCATGAAAAGATGAGGAATTTTAGGAATTTTTTTGGAGAAAGAATAATTGAAATGAGTTAAAAGGAGAGGGGGGTTCTTAGAAAAAGGGGCATTCTTTTCTGAAACAAAAAAAAAAAGGAGAGGCTTGGAGAGAAGAAATCCATTCTTGAAGAAGAGGAAGCCACTCTTGGAGACAAGGAGAGCTTCAACAATTTCTTTCACTTCACAAAGTGGTGAACAATTTCCATGTTCTTTCTTATTTATTTCTTGAAGTTGTATTCATCCATTATAAACTAAACTTTTCTTTATAGAGGAGATGCAACCTTATTTGATCCTATGTTTTGAATTCCAATTAATATTAGTTCAAGTTATTCATCTTGTTTGTGTTATCTTGTTTAGTATTGCTTCTTGATTATTTGGTCATTAATTGGGATTGTTGATGTATGAAATTCGATACTCGAGAGAGGGAATATTATACATGATCATAAGGGTAACACAACCTAGGAATCATAGAGTTGGGAAGCTTATGAAACCTTTGAAGTTTTGAAGAAAAATTCATTGAACTTTTGTAGAATTTTATTCTTAAGTTTTTATAGAGATATTGAAATTCATGTTAGAACTCATAATCAATTCAACACTCGAGAGAGGGAATTGATGAGCTTAGGAATTCTTAACTTACATGTGTTGTTGACTTGAATTGGTATGTTTTGGAAGGAAGAACATATGTGATAATTAGGTGAGTCATTCCTCTAGAATTTCTTGTTCATAAGGTGTTTGTTGTATTGCTTCTAAGAACTCCACTATTACCTTGACATTTTGTTATTTATTTTACCTTGTTTACCAATCATCATTCGATTTTGTAGATAAAATTGGAACTATTTGAACTATGGTACTTAATGCAATTTTTGATTACAATCCCTGTGGATACGATACTCAACTCACCATTGTATTAAAACTTGACACCGTACACTTGCAGTTTGTAAAGTATTTCACAAACAATGCAGCAACCACGGGCTCGACTTGGTAGCTTGGTTCAAGCCCAGGTCAAGTTATTGCTTGACTTGGTGCCTAGTGTAGGTCAAGGACGAGGCAACGCCACCTGACTAAGTCAAGTAGGACGACAGTCAACCCAAGTCAAGCTGAAGGCTTGAATTGGTTACCTGGTGCAAATTCAGGTCGAGCCTTTGGCTCGACCTAGTGTTTAGTTATTTCAGGTCGAGCGCACAACTCGACAAGGCTTACTGGTGTTGAAATCAAATAGTTGCAATTGTCTTTTGTTCTGATCTGTGCTTTTAATTTTTCTAATGCATTACATAAGCCAAACCAAATCAAATCCCTGAACTCTCACAACCAATAAGAGAATAAAAATTCAATCTGCTTCTAAACTTTTATTCTTGTTAGTGCATGCGTGTGTGTGGTTTTCTTAAAAATACAATCTCTATACTCTCACCACTCTTTTTTTTTCCTTTTTGTAGCCGTTCTCTCAACCCAAATCGAGTTGGTTTGAAGGCATCTCAACCTCGACTTTGACCAGATTTGAGGTATGTCAAGGTAAAGGTGCAACCACTCAACTTAGTTTGTGTGGAGGCCTAGTGTCCACGATCAACCTCGAAGTGTATTCTATCGAATTGATTGAAACTTTCTATTTTGCCTCGACTTAACTTAGTGTTAGGTTGAGAAGCTTTGCCTCAACTAGTGGCTAAATATTAGGTCGAGAAAGCTTTTCCTTGACCTCACTAAGTGTTGGGTCGAGGAAATCTTACCGCGACCTTACTGTCTTTGCCTTGCGAGAGGTTGGGTTGAGATAACTTTGCCTTAATTTGGTCTCCTTGACCTTATGTGTTAAGAAATTTTGATTTTCTAATTCTCATCAATAAATCTGTTAGAGCATAGAATCCAATTATCTAAATTGGATATGTCTTTTTTATTTTCAAAAGGAAAAATAGATTATTTAAAAGGAGCTTAACTTTTGTCAATAACTCCAAGGAAGGAATTTGTTATCTCTAGGGCCAACTATAGTTTTTTTTTGCTTCAAGAGAGTCTCTCTAACTTTTGGGGCTTGACTTTTGTCAATAATTTCAAGAAAAAAGTTTGTTATCTTTTGGGCTTTAATCTGAATGTAGTCACTTCAACTTTCAGCATTACTCTGCTTAATACGTTGACTCAGCCAAAGTGAGTGGCATTGGGGGCTCTTACTCTCTCTCAATAAAGAAGTTTCCAAGGTTGTTATAATGAAGAGTATTGGGATGCATCAATTAACGCTTTCTCCGTGCAGGTTATTACCAGAGAAATGGACCTTTCTTCCTCTCATGGGGGAATTAATGGAGAAACAAACAAGAACTCCTGATAGGTTGCACCAGGGTTGCCGACTAATGGTAGGTATTAGCATGCCCCTGACATGCTCGACATTATCGAGCCTGAGTGTAGGCATTCTTCAGTACTGTGCACCAAAAATAACCTCGCCTCAATATCTTCCCTTCCTAAGTTCTCCCGCCAAGGTGGTAGCCACTAATTCCTTGGTGTATCTCTTTTAGTATATAGTACAACTTCTTCGAGAATAAGCACTTGAGGTAGGATGTTGTCTCACTTCACTTTGTGTTAGTTGTAATGAGATTGTCGGTCATGGCATGGAGCCACCTGAGGCATCCGATCGAGGCGTTGAGTCAACCGAGGCACGGAGTGCCAACTCTGTCTGTTAAGGCGTAGAGCCAGTTGAGCTTGCCGACCAAGTCTAGTAGTCAAGGCGAACAACAATTCCATGACTTCAATTTCCATTGGCCTTAGACATTATTTCATCCAAGAGAACAACAGCTAATTCTTTGAAAAGAACCGGTTGTATTTTATCGAATATGAGTCTAAATCCACATTTTTTAGTGATGGATAGTGTAGGTTTGAGAATGATGTAGAACTTAAAATTTCTTATGCATTTATGAATCTGGACTGTGTCCCCAAATCAGGGCAATTCTTTATTTGAAGATGTAAGAATGAAATTGGTCAGATTGAGTAGTGTTTTCAAATTTATTCGGTTTGAGGGCATTTGATATAATTTCACATTCAACTTTTAAAAACAGAATGAACAATTTGCATTTTGATCTATTATTGGACTTTGTAGGATTGTTGGATCTCACTCTTAGGGTGGAATTATAATCCAATCTAAAATTCAAAATAGCATAGATCAGTTTATTGATAGAAAGTGAGCCAAATCATACAAAGTATCCATTGAATCATGCTGGACTATTTTGTCAATCAAGATCAATTTATCAAAAGAAACGGGCCCTAGGGATATACTTTTTAGCATGGAAGGATACCATTTTGGTACTCTAGTGCGTGTTCTTCCAAACAAGCAAGAAGGCAAGGAAGGTTGTTAATGAAATCTGATCTTTTTTAGAAATAGATCCAGTCATCCGCAATCTTTCTAAACAGGAGACAGGAGCGGTTCAAGCCTATGCCTTTTTCATTGTAGGGAACAAAAATCTGGAGATAATTTTTTGAGAATGATAGACTCGAAAAATCTGCCCTACTGCTCAAGCAAAATATCTCCAAAGCCCATCATTATTGCAGCACCGTTAATTAATGACAAAAAGTTGATTATTGTCTCAGTCATGCATATATTCTCTCTCTGCACAATTCCAGTAAATCCTATCACAATTTTACTCCCCCAAAAAAAGTAAATCCTATCTCATCAAGACAAATCTTTCACTAATATTTTCAATATTATTAGCTCATCCTCAAAGCAATCATTGTTACAACAATTAAAATTAAAATCCTTGCACGGACAAGTGCAATATACTTTATTGATTCATAACTATTAAATAAAAAAAAGGTGACATAATTCAATATTTATGTGCTGATCAAATCCATTTTGGAAAAGTCCCAAAGAAAATTGCTTCCTATCTTACTATCTCTTCAAAGTGTTTTGCCACAACCACCTTGGATTTACCTTTGCACTTTTGACATGATTCTCAATACTAATTTACTATTGGTGGATTATATAAAGTTTTCAACAAATATATTTTATTAGTAAAATCAATTTCGAAAGAACCAAAGAAAATTCCAACAGTTGTAATGCAGTTTTTGCAAAATGTCAATTATTTCCCCATCAAAACAACTTTTGAAAATGTAAAGTAATTTCTTATCAAAACGCAAATTATACATTGTTTTCAAACCGCATCAATAGTTTTTAAAACAAGAAATTTGAGAAATCCAGCAATTGCACCCCAAGAAAGCATTCAAGAAGAACTATTGAAATTAGGATTGGCAATACGCAGAATTTAAGACGAGACCCACCTCGAACTCATCAGTTTAAATTTTATTTATTAGATTCGTTTTATTTATTTAAATATATTAAAAATATATTTTTTTAAAAAATAACATACTAAATTTTTTAATATATATATATATTTAAAAAATATCCCATAAATATATATTTCATAAATACATATATATTAAATTCAAAAAAAAAAAGAATTGAACAAAATTGGTGGAGACGGATTTAAAAAAAAAAATCCAAAAATCATCCAAATCATTTATGATAATAAAACCCCGCACTAAAAGGCTGATTCCAAATGAATTCAGTTTTAAACCACCTCTAAGTGAAATTCAAATTCTTGAATCGTTGGATTACAACACTTAGATCAACTTAGATCGAGTAGTGAAAATCACTACTTGACCGACAATGGATCAATATAGCGCTCGACCCAATATAAAATGATCACATAAGAACAAAATGGGTCAATTTATCAAATAAAATATCATCTGACATTTATACCAAATAAAAGAGTGTGGTCCAAAATTAAACATCGTGTCAACTAATTTCCCTATTGAAGTAACACACAACCCCCCATTCTCATTCATTTCTTCGCTTTTTCCAGTGTGAGCTCGGCGACCAGTACTACTATTACAATCATTCAAACATTTAAGTATCAAACTGCAATGGTACTACCCTTGCAGCGAGATGTACAAGTGCCGTCATCAGTACCAATATCTGGACTGTGCCACCAAATGAGTGTGTTCTAGTTGACTCCCCAGTTGCCAATTTTGCCAACCATGACCCATCTGCCATTATCGCCTCCTGAACCGACCCAGACCCATCATCTGATCTCGATGATTTTTGGCTGCAAAAGAAAACAGTAAAGATTATCAGCGAGTGAAAACTGAAGCTGCATTTCCAAGTTTAAGACAATGTGCATTAAAGAGCTGTACCCTGGGAGGGAGGGACAAAAGGTGATGACATAATCAGCGGCGGTGCAGGTGAACGTACTGGTGGCGTCATCGTACGCGTAACTGTAAGACTTCGGGCACGCGTTCTTGAACATCTGCGAGTACGTCGACGGCCTGCACGTCGACGGCGAGCCGTACTCTCCCTTGCAACAGTACTCCGGGGTGTTGAACGCGTCGCACGCACTGCGGCACGCGCCGCCGCCCTCGACTCTCAGCTCGGCGGGGCACCTCTGGTTCAGGTCCTCCACGCAGCCCGTGGACGCGCACTGACCCGATCCTCCACTCACGTCAACCGTCACGGGCAAGTTGTACCCGTCGACGAGGCTGACGTCGTAGAAGTCCATGGAGCCTGACCCGAGGGTGAACTCGGCCAGGGTGGCAGCGGTGGCCCCGGCGCCGTTGCACTCCATTTGGCCTGAGCCGCAATCGCCGGTGGCGCAGGAGCCGTGACCTGACCCGTCGAAGGAGCATCCAGTTCTGCCCCAGAACCGACCCGACCACCCGGTTGGGGCTTGGAAGGCCCGAGAGCCACCTTTGGGTAGCTCGAACCCTGTGCTGTCGAGTCTTGGGCTGCCCAGAATTGCCGGCCAAATGGTCTGCGAACACTTGTTCACGAAGGTAAATGTTGCACCCGAAACTCCTGATCCAGAAGAATTAACATATGGTAACTACCCAGAAATTACGACAGTTCAATCCCAACTCCTTATACGTACATATATATACATATACATATAAATACACATACGAATAATATGTACCTTTGCCTTGGAAAAAGTGGAGCAGCAAAATGGTTAAAAGAATGGAGGACGGACCCATGAATGAATGATTGACCTTCTGCTCCTCGAACAATGAGTAATTTTGTATGTATCTTTGTATCAAGCAATAATAATGGCAGCTAATACTGAGGGAAACTGGGTATTTTGTATTTTATAGGAGGAATTAATCAAGAATTGGGGAGGCGGCAGGCGGCGGCTGAGCGCTTGGATTTCGGCGGCTGAGCTATAGAAGAAGAATGTGTGCAGTGCAGAGAAAGTAATGAATGGAGAGGAGTGAGTGGGGGACTGGGGAGGGAATCTTTACTATATCTGCTATCTGCTCCTATTTATATACACTAGCTTCATTTCATTAATGTTGTTAATCACTCAAATTTGATTTATTTTTTAAAGATAAATAGTAAACAATTCAAAAAAAATCTATTCAAAATCTATTTAATAATGTTAAATTAAATAACAAATATTACGATCTTTTTATTACATAAAAATATCAATACTGATAATTTAGTATGATCATATCGTAATGAATGTTGGGACAGAAGTATAAACAAAAATACAATTCTTTTTTACACATTAGAATTGCCATTTGGTTACATTATGGAGTCAAAAAATTCTAATTGCCATATTTATTTCATCAAATTCTTTTAACAACTTTGATGTTAAAATTTTAGATATAATATTGATTATAGTTATTTCTTATTACTGAAATCTTTTTAAAATGATCAAACTTTTTATTCAATATTGTAATCACGAAAATAATGAAGTTCACTGATTAAAATTATCAACGGAACATCCAGTTCTAAAGTGCAATCGTACTGCTTAATACACAACAAAGAGGTTATCTTTTATTTTTATATGGAAAATATTTGGTATTTTTGGTTTAATTTAAAATATTTTTTGTTTTGAACTTCTTAAAAATGCCAAAATGTGTTTGTTTTGGTTAATTAGTATACAATTTTAACTTAATTCCAAAGTATGTGCTCTATTTTCAAAAGCTTTTATCATATTTTTTAAAAAAATGTGGCTCCAGTCCGAGAAAAATTGCAGTTTATTAATACTTTGAAAAGGTAAATTAACAAAATATAGTATTTAAATAATTTTTTTGACATATTTTACTACTTGTTATATATAATCAAGATGCACCTTTGTATTTTGGGTTAAAAAAAGTGAGAAAAATCTAACTTCATAGATGACGCATTTGGGCCTATTTTCTTACATAAGATGCGGAAAACGTGGCAGCAATTGCATTTTGCAATATGTATGTCGCGGTTGACAAATGTCCCACATGCAATAACAACAATGTTTACTTATACAAATCATCTCAATTTTGCAAAGCAAAAGTTTTTTTTCAACAAAACAAAAAAGAAATTTTTTTAGAAAGCTAATTAATTCATGATTTTAGCGAATAATTTATTCACATTAAAATGTTGTCATTGCAGCTAATATTAACAAATGTTACATATTTTTTGCTTTTGATGCGGCTTTAATTAAGTTTTTGTATTTAAATCACATTCTAAATATTTGAGTTTAATACTTTCTGGATAAATTCGAATTGACCTAGAAAAATCCAAATTGATTTAGATAGATCCAAGCTGACCTAGATAGATTCGAATTGATGAACTTAGTTCGAGTCCAAAAGAAATAAAGTCCTACCTTATTTATGTTAGGTTCTAAATAAAGAAAGAGAATCTCACATTATTTAGATTCCTCAATTCACATAATTATTGATGAAAATTATCCAATAAAGTAATAGAATCTTTTTTTTTCGCAATTACATTCTTATTTACATGTTATATATATATATATATATATATATATAACTCTAATTGATCATAAGGTACATTTTTTTTATTAGATACATGCTTTGATTGAGTGGTTGATTAATTCGCTTCGAACACTTACTAATTAAGCATCGAAGAGTTTTCGATGGGCAATCCCTAATGGTTTGCAGGTCAATCCAGGTATGATTCATAGATCAAAATATTAGATTCAAGGTTCTTGATTCGTGCTGAAAATTGAGCACATTAAGTGGGCGCCATCTGTGGGAATTTTGAGTGGAGACGTGAGTTTTAATTTATTGGGTTTGAGTTTTTGGGGAATTTTCAAGGATTTTCTAGGGATTTTCATGGAAGTTTTTCATGGAAAACAGAGATATGCCAAGAGATTTAAACAAGGAGATGGAAGAACACGCTGATCATAAGTGGGATCTGGATAAAGAGAGTATGGATGAGGAGAAGCAACCACCAGTTACTCTGGGCACTGTTCCACATCTGACGCAAGTTCAAAGACGAGGAAACATGGATGGTTTGGCCTCCAACACCCCTGTAATTCTCACCCTGGAGCAATTGTAAGGTGTGATTGCTGCTGTAGTAGGTGCAACATTAAAGCAGAAAGAGGTTGCACAACCTCCTCTCTCACCTCAATGAGGAGAAGGTACAACGATTAAAAAGAAGGACAAACCAGTGCTAGTGGTGGATATGCAAGAGGAAGAAAATTATACTTCTATTGGCTTGGGAAAAAACATTAGAAAGGCTAAGTTTAATGCCGATCCGGACATGTCACAGAAGGTGGATAACCTTCATCAGGAGTTGAGGGAGATCAAGAAGAAGGTGTCAGGGAAGATGGTTGTTCAAAGAAATGGAGTTTTTTTTTTCTGAATAGGTCATGGTAGATGAGCCATCCCCTAGCTTCAGGCCGTTTAATATTAAGTATGATGGGACTGCAAACCCATGGGACTATGTCTGCAAGTTTGAGAATTCAGCTCTTCTTCACTGGTATTCTGACAGAATGAAGTGCACATTATTTCTAATCACGCTGACTAAGTCAGCTCAACAATGGTTCAACCAACTTCCACCTAATTCTATCCACGCAATTGAGGAATTTAGTTCAGCATTCTTCCATCAATTCGCTAGCTCAATAAGATATCAAAAGATAGTTTTGACCTTATTCAACCTTAAGCAGAAAGAGAGGAGTTACATAAGGAGGTTCATCCTAGCTGCTTTGGAGGTCCACTTAGACACACAAAATGTGTTAGCTAATGCCCTAGCTCAAGGCCTCCAAGATGGTGAGTTTTTCAAATTGCTAGCTAAGGAGCTACTCTAAATTTTGATGACCTACTAGCTTAGGCCAAGAGACATATTAATATGGAGGAAGCTCAAAAGGCAAAAATAGCAAATATTAAGGAGAAATGTAAGGACAAAAAAGAGGAAAATACTTCTAAAGAATAT